>JARDXD010001524.1:0-24601 GCA_029218145.1 Aphanocladium album
TGCCCCCCCGTCGGTCGGCTGGGCATCGTTTCGAGACTCTAGATCCTCTTGTTTTCCCGAACAAGCTTTTTCCACTACCAGTACCAACTGGTTAAAGGTTCCACACACGGCAAACATGGGCTCGCCCGGTGTGGGCACAGTGACCCCGTCGGCGGCGGCGGCGGTGCGCACGAACGGGGGGGATGCATCCTTGTGGTTTTCGAAACACGAGATTTTTAGTCCACCGCGCGACGAAATCTACAGGCGGCCCAGTAATTGCCCCTTTCCGTATTTCACAGATCATCAAAGAAAAAAAAATGTTCGTTTGGGCCATTCATTCCATGTTCGTATTTGCCACTATTGTACCCAGTACTATGTAAACTAGCTGGGGGGGGTTTGTTTCGCCGAGCAAGGGTCGTCAAGTCCATGACCGCTACTTGTTGCTTCAACCCCCATCGAAAACGGGTTTATGCTTCCGTCGCTCTTGGTCATTGCTTTGCAGAACTTCTCCATATCTTGAGCTTCACCGCGAATTCTTTCATTTCTGGAGCCAACATCTCCGCAACAGGGGAGGGAGGGAGGCTCGACGGCATGTAACGTGTGCGGTGGTCAGTAATACAAGCTGACTTGATTACATCTCGTGTCGCCGACATATCCCGTTTCTTTTCCACATACACCTCTCGGTATATCCTCCTCATGTTATTTTTACTTGCCTGGAATTCACTACGTTCGGCTGTGGCTTCCGACAAAGCTTGTTCTCTGTTCTGTGTCACATTTGAGATGTTCTGATGGGAGTCTTGCTCCGCTCACTCTAGAGCTCTCTCTCCTTCATGGAACACTTGATTTTGATCCTTACTGCGCCATATGCCTGGCTGGCTTGTTCTCTTTCCATCATCATTCCGGCACGTCGCTCTCCATCGCTCTTCAACCGGTTTTAGACTTTTTTCCTTCTCCGCCGCGTGCGCGCGTGCTTCTTGTCCAAATACCCCAGCTTCAGCACCATTTTTGTCTCGTCGACATGCCAGTCGGCATCGAGAACCAGATGGCAGCTCTCCACTGCGCACGGCACGCGCCAGCGTCGTCTTTTTTATTTTGCATTGACGAGTTCCTCTTTTGGACAGTTTAGTCTCCGTATCTCCTCTTTTTGTTTTGTTTGCCGGACGCCTCCCGGTGCTGCCAACCCGAGACGAACCGGCCGACGGATAGCAGCACATCCCCCTCCGGCGCGGCGGGTTGCATTCCAGACGACGTTTCAGCCTTGACGTACGGGGGCGCGTATGGAAACATGACAACGCGGGAACACCGATTGAACAATGCTCGATTGTCACTTTTTTCTTAGCATCCAAGAAACAGTCCCGATGCGAGACAAAGACGGGAGTGGCTGTTTGTTTTGGCTCTTGTGCTCGTGCTGATGGACTAGAACTCGTCCGCCATGACATTTTCGACATCTAGCGCCAGCGTACGAATGCTGCTAGCCTCCCCCTCTGAGCCATATTTCGATTTTGGATATCAGTAAAGAGGCTCTTGTCTCGTGGTCCGGTATCTATCCTAGTTCCCCAGTCATGCTAGGCAGAAACGACCCGCCGTGCGACAGACCTCTGGAACGTCTCCGTAGATGCAGCTCTCCTGCCGCCCGTAAATCAGCGGTTCGCTGTTCGACTTGCTCTGCCGTAGCTGCATAGCGGGTGAGACATCCGTCCCGAAGGACGGTGCTGGAGCCGCACGTCGTCGAAAGAAGCCATGTACTATGTGACTGTTGCCGCTCCCTTGGTTTGTAGCATATGTATTGCGGCTCAGCTACCCCATGGGCAAACACGTCATTACCCGCTTCGAGGGGGTCAACAAACCTAGTCCTGGATGCTGAAACGCGACTGTTTGTTGATTCCTTGGTTCTCAAGGGAGGATGTCGCGGGTCCCTTTTGAACGCCAGATTGACTCAGATCTGGTGATGCTTCAAGTTGCATGCTACCCGGGAGCTGCTGTTGAAATCTTTGTAGAGCAACTGGTGACTTGAGTGTCGGCTCATGACTGTATTTGGGTGTTGATTTTGTGTGTTCCTTGAATTTGGTTGTTTTGGTGCCATGGTTGCGTCGCATATTCGTCTCGTCGTTGATTTCGGAATGTGTGTACTTTTTCCCTGATCTGCGAGCTTCGATGTTATGTTGACAGCTTGGATTTTGCACAGCAACCACATGCTCCTACCCTGCCATGCAGTGCAAGTCACCAACCAATGCAGCTCTTACTATAGAAAAGAAAAAATTAACTTTATCATACATTGTAATTGTGATAACCAACCCTTGAAGAGCTGGCGGCACCATGTGCGCAAAACACTGTCCAACACCAAAAATACAGCAGCGACAAACAGTGCAGCTTCATGCCGCACGGTGCGCCACAGTATAGCTTCCGCCACAGCCTAGGCAGACACACACCAGCCACACTGGCCGCAACCTCAACCCCCACATTGGCACGAGACTGGCACCGACTTTTGGAAATGGACGCACAACGCTCTCGCATCACATCACCAAATACACCGACTCATCGACCGCCCCCGACGCTCTAATTCACCCGCGTCGTCTTCACTATACACCGACTGCCGTAGTCCCGCCTCGAATCTCCTGCCTCTGCCTGGCCAGACGCCCTGCTTCGCCCGTTTCCGTCTTCCCAGGCATGCTTCCGCGGTAGTCGTCCCCCTCCCCAAATTTCGAAACCCGCCACCTTGTCTACCATGTTGCATGCTGTATGCCCAACGCTGCCAGAGTTATAGCAGCCTCCGCAAGCACTTTTCCACCCACTCCTTGATTTACCGAAAAACAGCATAGCCCGGATATTTAAAAAATCACATACCTGAATTGCGCACAACTTATTTTCCTTTTCATCATTTCTTTTCATAAGCCATGGAGGCTCAGGTACGACCCCGAAAAAACACATTTTTTCCCCTCGTGCCCCGCCATTGTGGCCGTCGTCTGCTGCGTCATTGCCGCGGGCACCCCTCACAATGCACGCGAAGAAGCTTCCTACGAGCCGCAGCTAACCTGCTACGTCGACGCAGATCGAAAATGTCGTCGATATCTTGTCGAACCCCAGATCCGACCAGTCCCTCCAAGGCCAGGCCCTCGAGTACCTAGGCCAGGTACGGTCTGATCCGCAAGCATGGCAGGCCTGCACCAACCTCTACGTGCGAACTTCGCCTCGAGCTTCCGAACTTGCGCGCATGACGTCTCTCGAGATCATCAACTATGCAGTCTACAATCACGGCCTCGATGCTGATAGTCTCGGCTACCTAAAACAGACGCTGCTCGAATACGTCCGCCAGACATATGGCCCCGATGCTCAGAATGAGCCAGATCAAGTCCACATCCAGAACAAGCTCACGCAGACATTGACATACCTCTTTGTGTTCTTGTACCAGAATGGGTGGCAGTCGTTCCTAGAAGACTTCCTCGCCCTCACTGGCATCGCCAACAACGTCAATAATGTGAACGGCACCCTCTTCTACCTCCGCATCCTGTCCTCGATCCACGACGAGATTGCCGACATGCTCTTGTCCCGCCAGACAAACGAGTCTAAGCGCAACACAGAGCTCAAAGACCAGCTGAGAGCACAAGACATGCACCGGGTTGCCGACTCCTGGAAACAGCTGCTCGCCCGCTACAGCGACAATGACGCCATTGTCGAAATGGTCCTTCGAGTCATTGGAAAATGGGCAAGCTGGATGGATATCTCGCTCATCATCAGCGAGGATATGCTAAGCCTCATCCTCCCCGTTGTTGGCCGTAACAAGAACGAGGGCCGAAGCGACAAGGTCCGTGACGTCGCCATCGAGACGCTCACCGAGATCTGTGGCAAAAAGATGCGCTCCGCCGACAAGATGGAAATGATTTCGTTCCTCAACCTCCAGAATATTGTCAGCCAACTTGTCGCCATGCCTCTGCTGAGCGAATATCGTGGCACTCCCCAATACGATACTGATCTCGCCGAAGTTGTTGCCAAGCTCGTCAACAGTGTAGTCTCCGACATCATCAGAGCGCTCGACGACTCCCAGATTAGCGACGACGCTCGATCCCGCGCGAAACAGCACCTCAACGACTTCCTCCCTCTTCTTCTCCGCTTCTTCTCCGATGAATACGACGAGGTCTGCTCTACTGTCATCCCTGCTCTCACCGACCTCCTCACATTCCTGCGCAAACTCGGCCAGCTCCCCGAAGAGTACACCAACATGCTTGCCCCCATCTTGGACGCCATCATCCGTAAGATGAGATATGACGAGACCTCGTCGTGGGGAAACGAAGACGAGCAGACCGACGAGGCCGAGTTCCAAGAACTGCGCAAGAAGCTCCAGAATCTGCAAAAGACCATCGCGGCCATCAACCAACCCCTCTACATGGATATGCTCAGCAACCTTGTTGCCACAACATTCCAGACACTGGAACAACGAGGATCTGACATGGATTGGAGAGATTTGGACCTGGCTTTGCACGAGATGTACCTCTTTGGAGAACTGGCACTGCCAAACCACGGTCCTGGTACCAAGAACCAGCCATCCAGTGAAGCTTCTGAGCGCCTGGTGGTCATGGTCACAAAGATGGTCGAGTCTGGTAGGTCTCGCCTACGCGGAAGAAATATACCATTGCTAACATATGATAGGAATTGCCAGCTTCTCTCACCCCGCCATTCTGCTTCAGTACATGGAAATTTGCGTCCGATACAGCGCCGTCTTCGATACCAACTCACAGTACATCCCTCAGGTGCTGGAAAATTTCGTTCGACTGGTTCACCACGAACACGTACGCCTCAAGACTCGCTCCTGGTATCTCTTCCACAGATTCATCAAGCAGCTGCGAGGGCGTGTTGGCAATGTTGCCGAAACTGTTATCCAATCTATTGGTGACTTGTTGCCAATCAAGGCCGAGGTTCCTGGCGAAGATGCGGATGATGACATGTCCTCGGATGAATCTGACCATTCTGCCGATGCTCTCTTCACCAGCCAGCTGTATCTCTTCGAGGCCATTGGATGCATTTCGTCTACTTCCAGCACCCCTGTCGACAAGCAGGCACTCTACGTTCGATCCGTGATGGAGCCCCTGTTCCAGGATATGGAAGTGCACCTACCTCGCGCCAAGTCTGGCGATGCTCAGGCAACCCTTCAGATTCACCACATTGTCATGGCTTTGGGCACGCTTGCACACGGCTTCTCCGACTGGACCCCGGGCTCGACAAGCAAGGAGCACACCCCACCTGATAAGCTGGTAGCAGCTGAATTCTCTCGTGCTGCTGAGGCTATTCTCATTGCCTTGAGCCAGCTCAACTCGTCTGGCGAGATCAGGACAGCCTGCCGCTCGGCATTTTCCAAGCTCCTGGGTGTTCTTGGTGCTGCTGTTCTCCCCCAGCTTCCGCAATGGATCGATGGATTACTCTCGCAGAGCTCCTCCAAGGACGAGATGGCCATGTTTCTGCGCCTGCTTGATCAAGTCGTCTTCGGCTTCAAGGCGGAGATTTACGACGTTTTGAATGTCTTGCTGACCCCTCTCCTCCAGAGAATCTTTGCGGGGTTGACGGAACCTATCCACGGAACCGATGACGAGATCCAGCTGGCTGAACTCCGACGAGAGTACCTCTCTTTCATCCAGATTATTCTAAACAACGGACTGGAGGGAGTTTTGATTAGCGAAGCTAACCAGGGCTACTTTGAGTCTCTGATCTCATCGGTCATTGAACTCGGAAAGACTTTGGACGGTAATCTAGGACCTTCCAGACTTGCATTCACCATTATGCTACGAATCTCTTCCATCTGGGGCGGCCCCGATGTGGCTACCATCTCGCAGAACCCTACTGCACCCACTGGTTCGGCCAGCCCCGTCATCCCTGGCTTTGACCACTTTATGCTTGATCGCTTCCATACTGCCTGCTGGGAGGTGCTGCGTAACCCCAGCTTCCGCCCTGGACAGGATGCCCAGACGAAGCAGATTCTGGTGGAGATTGCCAGTCTCGAGCAGCTCATCTATACCAAGACTGGCGATGCTTTTATCCAGAACCTACAGAATGGAATCTTCCCTAGCCTCGGTATCAACGGAGACGAGTTCCTGCGGTCACTTACGACGTCGACCGACAAGAAACAGTTTCCTTCCTACTTGCAAGGTCTGCTCAAGAGCCGCCAATAGATGGCGCGGTGTATGGCAGTCGGCCGTACCATATGATTATTGGAAAAGATACACGAGAGAAAGTTTCCATGGACGAAAATTTTCACCAAGGAAAAAAGCTGTGGCTTGAAAGATGGATTTTTTTTGGGAATGGAAGAAATTTTTACGGTTAAAAGAGATTAATCATGGAGTTGAGGAAAGGGTTTGAGATGAACATAGACAAATTTAAAGACATAAAAACAATACCCCAGCAGAATTTAGGTACATATTATGATGTCTGTGCTCTAAATGCCCATGTGATAGTAGACACTGGCATTACTGACGCGCTTCATGCCTGCCCCAGAACTATCCCATGGATGGGCTATCCCATGGCGCCCGCTGCTCTCATGAAAGAATATTCGAGAAGACCCGAATATCTTAAACAAAAATAACATCTCAAGTTTTCATTGCATTGAGCTACCTGAGAGCCGGAAAACTATCAAACAATGTATGACACGTCCTACAAAGCCAGTCTCGTGATGTCGTCTACTCGCATTCACCATACAAAGTGAGTGCCAAGACTATGTACCTGACAAGAAACGCTGCTGTCAAAATTGTCCGATATCTGAATAAGTTCCGGTGGCTTGCATGGCAGTATGACGGAAAACGCAACGCCCGCAAACGGTGGCTTTCTAGAAGACGAAAAGAAGACGCCACGTTTTTTCTCTTTCCTCTCGAGCGAAAATTTTCTCTCCAAGACGTGGTATTTTCCTTCTCTTGCACATGTAGATTGCTGTAATTTGTTTTAAAGTGCCAATTGACTCGTATAAATCCGTAAAAAACGGCTGAAATTCGTGACGTGTAGTCGGCACCTGCACGGTTAGACAGCCGTTGACTGGTGCGAAATAGTGCAACTGTCGCCCAACTTCACGTCTAGGGACAGCAAATCTGCATGCAAATATGAAGAAGAAGGTACATGCGAAGGACTTGAGGCAGCAATGCCAATTCTTCTCTGTACTGATAATACTAATTAATTGAATTCTTTTATACGGAGAATCTTCATCCACACAAACTTTAGCCATCTCTTCCACGTAGGCACCTGCCCTGTACATCAAAGCACAGCAATTGCACTCTGCAGCGCCTGTCACTTGCGAGTGACGGCAAACTCTCGCTGTCGTATCAAAGCTAAATGAGATAAACAAGCCATGAAACAGTCTGGCAGCTGCGTCAATGCCCGCCCCTTCTGTCATGACTGCTGTCTGTCAGTGTCATGAGTCTGTACCCTCCTTCTGTTTTTCCCTGCAAAGATACAAGAACATTCGAAGCTCTCCAAATGGGAGTCTCGATTGAAGCTTTTGCGCACTATGCTTTTTTTTTTTTTTTTTTAGATGGAGACTCGCAAAAGAGTCATCTGAAAGAGGCTGAAAGTAGGAGGTGAAATTTCTGCTGGTGGACTCTTCCATGAGGGTCCTGCAGGTCTCGAACAAGTAATTCGTTGCCGGAGTCTTTGCCGGGGAAATTGGCGTCTACAAAGCAGTGTATTGCAGCGACAGAGAGAGCGTCTGTTGGGTTTTACCAAACTGGATGAGGTTTTGACGGCAACTTGACAGCCGTAGCGTCTGCACCTGCTCTTTTCCGTCAGCATGGTAGCTATTTTATTGAATTAGCAAGCATTTACGCAAACTTGTCGATTTAACCTGCAAAAAGTAGCCGCCGAGTCTGAAGTCTTTTCTCGAAGAGCCACGTCGACTTTGAAAGCCTCTTCGCGCCCACGCAGCCACCCTTTCTACAGCAATCCATCTCCCCCCTCTCTGATGCAAGCCCAGGAACATTGCCCGAAAACCTTACTTGAAGCCATACAGGTTCCATAGGGTCTGGAAGGAAGAAAGGATTTTTGTATGAAGCTCCGAATGATATATATTGCCCGCCCTCCCCGCGACTCTTTGGACTTTTCTCCCGTCGCCCCCCTCATACCATTCTCTTATTCTCTCATCCCAGCCATACTTGCAACCCAGGTCTCCTTGCTCTACAAGCTTTTGCTATCACACACACTGGACTAACAAGTACTCTACTTGCTCTCCAAATTATCTTTCTGTCTTACATATACCTGCACCAAGTCGCCTGGCTTGCTCTGCACACCACTGTCTGCCTTTCAGGTAACCTGGTACAAAGTACCTTACTTGCTGTCCCGTCCCGGAAGGCCAGTACCCTCTCGTCTCTCGTTCGCTCCTTCTTTCGTCACCCAAACCGAACAAAACAGAAACCACTCACAACCCATTCCCACTTCTACAAGTGTACGCAGCTTCTCGTGTCAAGATACTTCCTCTACGAGGATATCATCACATCAAACCACACACATAACTCAACCAAACACTCTTTTTAAACACATACTTTCGCACTCTAGCAAATTATCTGCACAAGTGTACACTTAAAAGTACAAGCGGAAGACTCTTCCACAATCATACACAGACACTTGCAACGACGAAGAAAACTCGAATAGAGACAGAGGCACTCTACAATCCGTATACAACAAAGACGGGTGAACCACACATACACACCTAAACAAACATCCATTGATAATACTCTTCAGTATCATCATTATTACTATCACTTTACTCACACACGTACTTTATCCAGTACAATTAGTAAGTGCAGAAGCTCTGCCGAATTGCCCCCCGGAAAGATTTCTAACCAGAAACTAGTCACAATGTCTGGCCTCAACAACGTTGACCAGGTCGTCATCAATCAAGGCAACAGCCAGCCACAGACTGGTGATTTTTTTGACGCTCAAGCCCAAGTCCAACTGCTGCAGCATAGTCTTTCACAAATGCAGGAGCAGCAGCAGATGTTGCAGCAGCAGCTCCAGAGCCTCCAGCAGCAGCAGCAGCCAAACATGAACATGAGCATCCTGTCCCAGCAGGACATGGACATCCTGCCCCAGCAGAACATGGGCTTTTTGCCCCAGCAGAACATGGGCTTTTTGCCCGCTACAGGACCCATGGACAACTCGCAACTCATGCAGAACATGTCTGCTATGCAGCCCATGCAGGACATGTCTGCTATGCTTCCCATGCTTCCCATGCAGGACATGACTGCTTTACAGCCTGAATTCCCTATGCAGCCCATGACTCCCATGCAGCCCATGGCTTCCATGCAGCCCATGGCTTCCATGCAGCCCATGCTTCCCATCATGGTTCCCCAGCATGGCGCGATCAAATTGCCGCCTGGTATCACGGCCGAGGGAATGGGCCATTCCTACAGCACCGTATTTAGGCCCTTGGTTAAATTCCCAACAGAATTTTCCCCCCAAGATGGCGAAGTCGCCGTTTTCAAGAAGATCAGGAGCTGGGTTGTGATGGAGGGCAACGCTGTGGACGCCGTTATGCACCTCGAAAAAATTGAAAAGATCCAGCGTCTCATCGCGCTCGCTAATCTGAAGAGATGGTCGGACAAGGTTATCCATGATGCTGAGCGTCGCGACGCGGTAGGAACCGCCGCCCGCGGGCGCGTCATTCCCTCCAGAAGCCACGAGGAGGAGACAAAGGTGGCGGCTGAAAGAACGCGCATTCATGCTTTGAGCCGTGACAAAATGGCCGTCAGCACCACACAAACCACTCTCTCTCCTGCTCCCATCGTCATCCCTGACGAAGAGGAGGAAGCTCCTCTTGTTGCTCCTCCCCAGGAGCAGCAGCAGCAGCAACAGCGGCAGCAACAGCAGGAAGCCACCCCTGCGACCATTGCTCCTCAGCAACTGATCAACACACCCGTTAGTGGCAATCTCGTGCTTCCCGATGCCCCCGCCCTCATGTACGAGGTTGATGAGGAGGAACCTGTCTTTACTCCTGCTTCTCCCCCGGAGCAGCAGCAGGAAGCCTTGCTTCTGACCATTGATCCTCAGCAGCTGGTCAAAAACCCCTTCAGCAGCACCCTTGCGCTGCCCAACACTCTCGTCGCCGATCCTATGCAGAAGCAGTATGCCACCCAGGAGCCGTCGCAGCCAAGACCTACCTTCACAGACGAAGAAATCGAGAACTGTCTCAGACAGTGGCACGCTGCGTCTTTTGCCGAACAGATATAGGATTTCGTCTCGATCCAGAATCGGTCACTCTTCATGTGAAGCTTTTGATTTTTCCTAGCGTTTTTATTTGTATTATTGCTCAGCGTGATGTTTTCGGTGCAAAATATTCTTCTGTCACGAGGGAGTCTTTTTGTACTTGATGAATGTATGATTATTCACAGCGAAACTTGATTATGGAGGACAATTCCGGAGGATATGCCTGGGCAAAGAGGTTGTATAAGTTTCTCAGATGTATTGCTTATTTGTTGCTTTACAAAACATCAAAGAATATTCCAAAAGATTCTGTCTTTTGTGCTCTCGTGACTTGTTCCTGTAGAAAAGTAAGGAAAAAAAATATTTGCACCTGTAAAGTTGTAGAACTAGCACGACGTAGAAAGGTAGCCTGTAGGCCAGGGAAAGAGCCCTTGCTCTGTATCAAGGCTGCTTGAAATAAAACTCGTGTAGAATCAAAATAAAGAGAAAAATTCTAGTTGTCATACTTTGCTCGCTTTTTTTTTCATCCGTGCCTATGACCAACAAGAAAAATTAAAGAACGAGACGAGACTGGGCTAAACTACTGCTCTTGCAATGCTCTCGTGACAAGGACAAAAAAACACGAACCATCTCCGCGCAGGAGGACAGAGGAAAAAAATGTACAGAGTCAGTGACCGAAAAGTGTTCAACCTAGGCAATGTAACCACCCGCAGCGACGTTGCGCCAGCTTCGCACACCGCTGGCCTCCTCCAGCTCCACGCACCACCAGAGCACCTCCTTGGCCTTGTCGGGCTGTCCGCTCTCCTCGTACGCGCGCGCCAGCGCGAACCAGGCTTCCGACGAGTCCCACGCCGTGCCGAGCCTCGTGAGGCCCGAAAGAAGCGTGTACGCGCGGTCGCGGGCGGCTAGGCGGTCGGACAGCGGCAGGCTCGTCGTCTTGTACGGCGCGGGGAGGTTGTCGCTGCTGTCCTTGGCGCGGTTGAAGACGGCGGTGGGCTTGGCGCCGGGCGCCAGGACAGGCTCGTTCTCGAGCGCCACGGATGGGCCGAGGCCGAGCGCGACAGACGGCAGGGCGTGGGCGGCCGCAGTGGAGGCTGCCTTGAGGTTGTGTTCGTAGACGGCGACGCTTGCCGGGTCTGAGGCGATCTCGTTGTTCTGAAGCGCGGGGATGGCGGCCTCCGGTAGCAGAGTCTCGCTGTAGATGTCGAGAAGAATGTTGGAGAGACCAATGGTCGCCGCAGGATGGTCAGGGCAGTGCGTCAGAGCATTCTCGAATTCTGCTCTGGCCTCAAAGGGACTGCCTCGGGCAAGCGAGAGCGAACCAAGCTACGTAGTGTTAGTGATGACGATAGGAAAACGGTAAATGGACTAGTCGAACGTACCTCTGAGAATACATCACCCCACAAGGCCTCGATACTCTTCTTTTCGGCCCATACAGCAGACTTGGCAGCACCATTGGCGGCAGGATCACGTGTGGCCTCTGTTTCAAGACCCTGTACAAGCTTCTGCGCTTCGGCAATGGCGGCCTTGCACTCGTCGAGCATGTTTGCGCGGCGATAGAAGCCGGCGATCATGGTCCAGACCTTGATCAGGATGGCTGTGCGGCGGCTTCTCTCCTTCTCCTTGGAGAACTGCACAAGAGGCAGCAGATGAGACGGCACATGTGTCAGTTCTAGTGACAAATCCGAAAACTCTGTGCCTTTCGAGATGATGGATCCATGCGAGTTGATGGAAGAGACCGTCTTCTCGCGTGTGAGGAAAGTCATGGCGACGGGTGGCCCTTTGGATGGTGACGAAGGAAGGTCAGAAGTGCTGCCATCAGAATTGGGGGTGAAAAACGGCTCGCCGTCGAGATGGTGAGGCAGTGTGCCGTTTGTGGATGTCTTTCCTCGGCTCTGGCTACGATTTCTCTTCTTGAGACTGTTGCGTCGGGGAGGATCCGTGGGACCGATGCTAGCGCGACGAGACGTCGGTGGTCGTGGCGTATCGTCTGTGACATGGATGGATGGTGTGACCGTCTGGGAGGTGGGCGGCCGAATGGGTAGCGCAGTGCCCCGGTCAGTCGAAGCGTCGTCCGACTGTCTCGACAGAGTTCTTGATTTTTCCTTGGAACCAAAGATGCTGCCGCGCACGCTGCTGCGACCTGACGGGGTCTTGGATCCGTCGGAGTCGGGGTGTAGGGCTGGCTGAGTGGAAACATTGCCAAACAGGCGGGTAAAGAGCGAGAGAAGCTCATAGCTGGCATTGACCGCCGCGTTGGGTCCATCTTGGAGCTCAACAAGGGCCAACTGCGTCATCTTGACTTCAAGCAGCTCCTCCTTCTCAATGTCATCCATCTCATCGATCAGTCCACCCTGTACTTCTGTTGTGATGCTCTTGGCTTCCGCATCATTGAGATGCTCGCTCTTGAAGCTCTCCGTCTTTCCAAAAAGGACGGCGGGGTCCTTGAATTGTTCAACAGCGCCATCGCAAGCTCTACTGGCCATGACGTAGTCTTGGCGAGCACTCAGCAGCAAGGCCAGGAGATGCCACATTGGAATGAGCGATCTCTCCTGCCAGTAAGGGCCGCTGTGCAGTTCATCATTGACGCTGGCCTCATCGCGCTTGGTAGACATGAGTGTGGATCGGACGATTTCTACGGCGGTAGAGAGTTCCTTGCGTTCGGCGAGTAGCACGCCGAGGGCAAAGATGCTGCGCGTATCCTTTGATCGGCCGTACTCGGAGGAGAGCGACTTTCGCAGGCATCGGATGGCCTTGGACTGAATCTCAGTGCGAGAGGCGGCTTCGTATGTTGAGCGCGACCAATGGGCATGGGACAAGCCGATAGCTTGCCACGCGAGAGAGATGATTTTGGGCGGGACGTAGCTGCTGGTTTCGCTACTAGGTTGATTCTGTGCCAATCTGGCAAGCCAGTCCTCGAGCTCAGCGCCAAGCTGACGAGCCTTTTCAGCAGATTTGTGGTGGCCGTAGAGGCATAGTGTCATGATGGCTTGGGCCATGGTTTCCAGTACGGTCGCATCGCTATCCAAACTCGGCTCAGGAATACCAGTCTTGGCGATTCGGGCCTTGCCTTTGCTCACGATTTCAAGGTATGAGTCGAGAGCCTTGAATGCAAGATCAAACTCGGCTACGGAGACGTGAACGCTGAAGAGTGAGCGCAGGATAAGCGTGGAGTGGTAAGTCTTTGTCGCAGCATTGTACAATGTCTCCAACACACCACGACTGATGCCGGCGCGACCACCTTGACCAAGATCTCTTTCGCTCCAGCCGCGGCCGCAGAGAATGGCCCAGTTTTCCATGACCTGCCTGATAAAGTTCTCTACTTCTGAGCGATGCTCATCCGCACGAGGGAATGCAGTCTCGGAAAGAAGGAGCTTCTCGTAAGAAGCCTCGACACGCTTGAGTTCCATGCGCAGCTGAGTTCGGACAGGTGTGTCGGCGGAAGTGTTGCCCAGATTGGCAGCAGGAAAAGCGTCGTCGTTGAGAAGGTGCTTGGAGAGGCCCTGGTAGTATTCACTCCATATGGTTCGACGGGGGACCGATGTCATGGAACCCTTGAAGCCAAAGCCGCCAGTGACGGGCGCCGACATGGCCTCCCAGTATCGAGCCCAGGCGCGGAAGCAGGAAATGGAATTTTGCTGGTCGAACGTGGCGTTTCCTTGGCGAATCGATTCACTAGTCAACATGCAGTATTCGGTCAGGTAGAGCTCCGACCAGTACTTGAGCTGGGAGTGGACAGGCTTGTCGCCCCAGACGCGATCGAGAGAGGGCAGGCCAGACTCGAAGGCGGCGAGCGCGGGCTGGCGCTGGCTGTCGCGCATAAGGCAATTGGCTCTGAGGTAGGCAGACTTCATGGCGCAGACGCTTGTCCATTCGGTGAGGGAATCGCGGGTGTCCTGGCCAGCTTCGGCGAGGCCATTGGGAAGATGGTCGAGGGCGAGGTCATATTGAGTAACAACCCAGTACATCCAGCCAACGCAAACGCGAGCTTGGAAGGCATCTTGCCGGTGCGTGGCCTCGGCCTCGATGGCGGCCTGCAGCTTGGGTATGGTGACATCGACGTTGAGCTTCTCGACGATGGCGGCAATGGAAGGGCGCTCGGAGCTGTTCGTCGAGTTAGAGATGGCGCATTCGGTTTCGGCGGTCAGCGTGAGGCCTGGGAGGGGACGAGGTCAGCGGGAGATTGCAGGAGCAATTGGCGGAAGCGTAGCGCATACATTCTCGCTGGGGAGCATGCTTGCGCACTTTGCGAACGAGCTCGGGGACGGCAGCCCAGTCGCCTCGACAGCGGGCATTGTCGAGCTGCTCAATGTAGTTGGCGGCTTTGGTCTATAGGGAGGCGGCGGGGGCGCAGTCAGCTGGCTGGACAGATGGCAGAGCAAGATGTTGCGGTGAAGCTGGCAAGGTCAACATACCGTCGTCATGTTTGCGCAGAGGCACGACGCAATAGACTGGGAAGCGCAAGGCAGCCTGTGCTCTGCTCGGGTCAGGAGAAAGGTCGCCTGCTTGGGGTGACGATGATGCGTGGTGGTGGCTGGTGGGTCGGCTGGTCGGGCAATCAAAGCAAGGAACAGAGGCAGCAGCACAGACGGGCTACCTAGCACATGGCAACGCTGTAGCGATGGAAAGTTTAAAATGCAGATGGGTGAGGGAGCGGCAGCCAATGAAGCCTCTGGTCATACAAATACATAAAGACAAACCCAATACCCACGAACCGATGATCTGTACGAGGCGGAACCGGGGTGATTTGAGGGGTCGCGGGAAGCCAGCCAGGTCCGTGACATGAGCGTGCCTCGGTCCCGGGAAGATGCGCTGGAAGGCAGCGGGTATCACAGCGACATCTGGCCAGCTTTCAGCGATGCTGCAGCGGGTTACAGGCCTTGGGAACCGTTGCTTAGTGGATTTTACGGATCCGGCGAGCGTCTGCTAGGCACTGCTGGGCGTCTCTAGCTGCGACTACAGGGCCAATCAGCGCTGCCCTGTCGCCCCAGTAGTCCCTGGATCCCCACACAGCCTTGCCTTCAGCCTGCCAGTTGCCAGCTTACAGCGGGTTTAGCGGCCTGACAGCGCTGTACCTGGCTGTATAGAGCCACTGAAGCCAAGTCAACTGCACCCAATCTGCACAACTGCAGCGCTCACCCCACCTGCAGCTCTGGTGGGCCTCTGCTGTAACTGGCCTACCTACTTACCAACCTCACTTCGGGAAAAAAAAAATCATCACCACCCGTTCGCCAATACTTTCAGCCTCGTTCTGCACCTGTACCATCCCCAGATCCGCTTTGGCGCTCACCCTGCACTCCAATTGGCCTCTTCTCAATCGCCCTCATCTCGTTTTTTCGCTTCCGAATCCTTAATTCCATTTCTGCGCATACATCTAGTCGACTTGGACCGAAGTGGCTTTTGACATCTGATAGAGCCTTTACCCAACCCAACCCGTCCGCCTGCTGCTAGCTCATCTCGTCCGCGTTCCTCGCCACACACAAACGGCCTGCTCGGTTGGCTTCAATGGCGCCACAATGCCCTCCTGACCTGCGGGTGCTCTGCCGCAAGCTCACTTCCACGCCGCCCAACCTGCTGCCTCAACAGCTGCCTGCCCTCACTCACAACGTCTTGCGCTGCAAGGATGTGCTGTCTGCGCAGCACGATGCCAAGGCCAAGGAGGATGCCTCGACGTCTGCTCTCGTTCACAAACTAAAGCGAAGTATCACGACGCTGCTGGAAGGACGCAGTCGCGAAGGCCGTTTTGCTGCCGTTGTTCTCATCAAGGCTGTCGTTGATGTTGGTGGTTGGGAGATTCTTCGCACCTCTGGGCCATGGGTCAATGGCCTTCTTTCAATTGTTCAGGTAATTTACATTCATTGCCTTTCTAATTCGTTCCTCAATGCTAACAATTACCAGAAAGGAGATCCCATCGTTTCCAAAGAGCTTGCCATTGTCACCATCACACGCATCTACATTCTCATTCAGCCTTACCAGACTCTGATTAGGGAAATCGTCACCCCAACCCTCCCAGCTTTTGGAACCGCCTGTGTTCAATTGCTCAAGGCGCACTCTGCAACCCCTCCACATGTTTCTGAGACCATCTGCTCCGCGTTGCACACCTTGATACCTCACCATCCCGCTACCATCCGTCCTCTCAGCTCGCAGCTGCGCACCGCCGTCAGACCGTATCTTGCGCCAACATGCTCAGATGCCCTCCATGTTCCCGCCACCTTGACTGATGCTGCCAGGAGACTTGTCATCTCCATGCATTTTGTAGCTGCCAAGTCGAGTGGCAGTGATGAATGGGGAAAGTTGGTTGATACCATCTTGCGGGACCTCCACCAGACCGCTGACCAGGTCCTGCGCGCAGTTGACGAGTCCTGGCAGCCCACAAGCGGCTACGACAGAACCAGAGTGTCTACAGAGGGTGAGCCCAGAGGAGGGGACGAATCTAGTCCCGAGCAGCTTCCCTCGTGGGAAGGAGTCACAGCCGGAGCCGAGCGTTTGGCTGGTCTGTTTTCGTACTTGCAGGAGACGCTCCGTTGCTCTACAAAGTCTCCCGTCACTGTACCCATTGGAGCCTATCTGGATGCCATCTGCCGCATCTGTGTTATCGCCCGACTATCGCCAAAGACTCAGACTTGGGACCAAGCGCTGGATACAAATGCTGGGGTTGGCCGAGACGAAAAGGATGAGCTGTGGAGCGTCATTCCCAACCTCCACATTGCCGCCATGTCTCTCTTGCTGACACTAGTGCAGCGGCTTGACCGCGACATGATCCCTCTAGTGCCTGAGGCTGTCGACCATCTCGTGCGAGTGATCAAGTCTGGTATGAGCGTTGCGCACGTTCGAATCATCGGCTACCAGGTCCTGGACGAACTTCTCCGTATTGCGGGATCTACAATGCCCAAGACTACTGTTGACATGCTGGACCCCATCCTCGGTGCTTGCTGCCGCGACCTCCAACAAGATGCCGGTGTGCTGAAGCCTGCAGAGAAGCCCGCTCAATCTGTCAAGGATACCAAGAAGAACGGGGGTAGTGTTGCCATTGCTAACGTTGATCTCTTCTTGGCCAAGCCCGAGTCTAACAACGCCCCCAACACTAGCCTCAAGCTCGAAGCCGCTCACAAGGACGCAGCCTCCAAGCTTCTGGCAACGCTGCTATCGTCTCTGACGCAAGCCCACCTCAAGCCCACAATGCGCGGTCTCATTGACAAGACTGCCATTGTCACCGGCAACCGTGATGCCATGCTGTCGAGCGTGCTCAACCCCTACAAGGATCAGCGCGGTCGCCTGTATCCCAGCATCTTGCCTTACTTCTGCCGCCAGTATCCCGAGGACCAAGGCCTCGAGATTCTGCGCAGCAATCTCCGCACCAGCAGCATCAACGGCTCTGGCGACATGTTTGCCAGTTTCCAGGAAGTTGTGGAGGAGCAGGAAGAAGACGAGGAAGAGGCTGACGCGGACGAAGAGATGGCCGATGGCGACGCTTCCGCTGCCGAAGCCACCGAAACCGGAAAGGCAGAGTCCTTGTCGCAACTCGGCTCTCTCGCGTCGCTGCCCAAGAAGACTGGCACCGATGCGCCGCAAGAGAACCCCTTTGCCGCCGGAAGCGGCGCTGCGGACAATGGCTTTGCGACGGCTGGTTCGAACTCTCCGCCCAAGCGCAAGCATGATGGCGCGGACGAGGCGGCGCCCGCCAAGCGTCTTGAAGTCGAGAAGCCTGCAGAGCTGCCCAAGGCCAAAGTCAAGTCCACGGCCGTGACTGCGAAGCCAGACGAAGATGCCGAGGACGACGATGACGACAGCGATGTTAGTGTGCATCTGAACATGGAGCTGGAGGATGACGACGACGATGAGTAAGACTATAGAATCGTTTTTTTGCATACCAAGGATAGACAAAAGCTGAATACTTGTTAATGATTACATTTGATCTTTCACATTGTTTTGCGTAGCCGTGTAAATGGGTATATAACATATATATCTAGCCTATAGACTTGAGAAACAAATGAAGCGCCTTTCCAACGTATCAAAGCAAGAGCAAAATGGCCTATCAAGCCGCGAATGCGACAACGCCTCAACCAGAACGAATCTATCCTTGTAACAAAAAAATCGACACAAACAAATCTCCCCACCATAACCAGCCGTCTGTTTTACCATTTCCTTCTCAGTCTCGCAGCCAAGCCCTGCGCTTCTCCTCCTTGCGCGCGCGCCGCTTCTCCTTGAACGCCTTGACCTCGGCCTTGCTGATCCTCTTGCCCTGTCGCTCCGCCTTGAGGCTGCGCCCGTCGTGCGCCGCCGACGCCGCGTCCGCGTCAAAGTACGCATTCATCTGCCGCTGCGCCTTGGCCTCGTCGGTGTGCCGGCCCGGCCCCATGTCCTCGGTCTGGAAGCCGCCGCCGCGGCGGTTGAACGCCACCGTCGCCGCGTACATGTCGGCCGACGCGCTGGCCGCCGCCGCCTGCTGCTCTTCGGCCGCCTCCTCCTCGGCGGCGGTGCCCTTGGCGTACCACGCGTTCGGGTCGTAGTCGCCGTGGATGGCGGGGTTGTAGCCGCCGGCCGCGGGCTTTTCGTGCGCGGGAGGCGGCGGCGCGCTCGACAGGGTCGCGGCGGAAGAAACAGCAGCGGCGGCGGCGGGTGCAGCAGGTACGCGGGGGTTGTCCCACTGCGTCTTGCCGGTGAAGCGGTTGTAGAAGAACCACGCCTGCGTGCCGGGGTCGAACTGGCAGTCCCAGCCGTCGTCGGGGAGGGGCTCGCTCGGCAGCGGAGGACCGTCTGGCGTCGGTTCGCTGGGGAGAGGCGGCGCGGTGGCGGCGGCGGCGGAAGCTTCTACTTCGCCATCCTCGAGGTCTTCTTGCTCAGCAGGTTCTGGCGCTGCGTCTCCGTCGTCGGCCGGCGGGTTGTTGTTTGTCTCTGCGCCGTCAGCCATGCCGTCGTCATCGGCAGGCTTCGCGCCGGCTGCGTCTCTGCTCGCTGGGAGCTCTGGGATGCGCGCGCCGTGGTCGGTTTGGGAATCTGATGCTGGCGACGCCATTTTTTACATGTATGCGACGTGTGTCGAACAGAGAGAGAAAGATTTTCAGAGCGGGTTGCCAGGTTTCTGCCGTTGCGCTTCCTGTAATCATCTGCAATGGTGAGCGTCTGCAGGGGCAGCCATCATTGTGATACGTTGGGCACCTGTTTATTGAGGAGGTAGAGACGAGAACTCCAACGATTTCCTTGCTGAATCGTGGGCTTTGGATTGCATATGCGACTTTGCGCGCGCGTTGCTGAGAAAGAGAATGCGGCGTGGGTGGTGGTGCCTTGCAGGTTTGCAGGGATGGTTCCTGCAGGCAAAAACAAGCGTCATAGCCTGGTCGCCGCCAGATTTGGCGGGCGGTGAACAAGCAAGCGCTCCATCACGTGTATTACACTTTGTAGACTGAAGGGACTGTATATTGTCAGAAATTAATATCTTCATAATTCAACAGCATAATAATGTTGCTATTCTTCGCACGGAATTTCTATGCTGGATTTCCCCTTTTTCTGTTGTGTCACACTCCAGCGCAATGCATGTTACACTACCTAACTACTTGATAGCGGAAAGCAGCTAAAATCTCAATACCAGAGATGCCAGAGATACCAGAAACACCAGAAACACCAGAAACACCAGAAACACCAGAAACACCAGAACACCAGAAATACCAGAAATACCAGAGATACCAGAAACACCAGAGATGCCAGAGATACCAGAAATACTAGAAACACCAGGAATACCAGGAATACCAGAAATACTAGAAACACCAGGAATACCAGAAATACCAGAAATACCAGAAATACCAGAAATACCAGAAATACCAGAAATACCAGAACTACCAGAAATACCAAAAACTTTCACGCGCATTCCTTCTACATTATCTGCGACATCATATAAGTATCGATGGCAAGCTCGTCTGAAATGATACGATACGCGTAGACTTGACGATGTTGAGGCATGCGATTTGCTCTCCCGACTACCTGTTCTTCAAGTCCAGGTTCCCAAAACGGCTCGGTAAGGACATGAGAGGCATAGTGGATGTTGATGCCAGCTCCGCCAGCTGTCGCTGAGAGCAGCAAAATCGAGCCTCCCAGAGACGCAGCGAACTTCTCAATCGCGTCATCGTTGCTTCTGCCGCTGTACTCAAATGTAGCCGTACCTGTAAGTCTCTCATCGCGGCGGGTGGCTTCCCTAATCACGTCAAGAAAGCTGAGGAATTTCGATGCCACCAAAATCTTCTAGTCGGGGTAACTCCGCTGAATGTGGGAAATTGTGTCGGCGATGGCCAAGGTGCGAGGGCCCCATAACTTTGCATCTGGAGCGTCTTCCAATTTCTGTTTCCAGGTTTTGATCTCTTCCTCACTGGGCTGCGTCTCGTGTAGTGGGAACAGGCCACCGGAATCTTCACTCTCTTTGGCTGGAACCGACAACGTGATATGATCCATTGGAAGATGTCATTCTCCACCATCCCATTCAAATCCCTCTGGGAAGTACACCCCTCCAATTTCATCGAGTCGTGAGGGGTCCATTATAGCACGGAGAGCCTCCTCATAAAGTTTTGATTCAAAACGGTGTAAGGTTGTAGAGTACCCTAAATAGTTTGTTTTACCATGGCGTTTCGGCGGTTCTTCAAGCCTGAGGGGGTTCCTGACTTTTTTCAAACTGCCTGCGCCGAGATAGAAAGTGTCGAGTTCGCCACTCTCTGCTGCATTGGTGGCGGACGAGAGAATAATTCGTGCATCATCCTCCAGCGGCTGAGTCTGTCCAACAAACTAATAATCGAAAGCTCTGTTATTGGCACGGTCGGTCTCGAGCGTATCTTCCGCATGTATGTAGTCTTCAGACAGCCGCTTTTGCGTTATGGTTTCAAGGTCGGGCACGTATCCAGTTTGCTCTTCAGACTCATCTGCAGATGAAGTAAGCTGATCCGCACCAGAGTAGCCAGCCTGCTGCACCTGGTCTATTATTCTTGGAGGCTGAAAACGAAATCCCAGCTCGATTGGCACTTCCACGCCGCTTCTCGCCAAATTGCCGTAAATGTGCTCGAGCGCCTCAGCTAGCGCACCATCAGCAGTCAATGCCTCCGGGTACTTGGATGCGATTGTTGAATCAATAGCATCAATCGCATTTTTGTGCTTCTCCAACGCCGCAGGGGTCGCCTGGAATGTTATCGGCGCATTTGCCAGCATCTGTGCTCGTGCGACATAGGCAAGACCTGCGCCAGCATTTCTGTCTCCTCTTGAACTCGCCGACCGCATCGCCGTTAGACCTTTCTTCAATAGAAGAGCTTCACGAAGTCTGAGCCGGTTCCATCCGGGGAGTTGGAACCGCACAGTGCGGATTTTGACGGGAGGAAGGTCAACAGTAGATGCTGGCCGCCCGACAACCATTCCATTCAGAAGCTTGTCAAGCATTAATCGTCCATGAAAAGAAAAACAAGAAAAACAGGAAAAACAGGAAAAATAGGAAAAACAGGAACAATAAGAAAAACCAGAATAACAGGAAAAACAAGAACAATAAGAAAAAAATCACACAAGCTTGTGCCATTACTTCAAGCGCCTCATCTCCATCGCTTTTGTTTTCCGTGGGCTTTTTGCTGAGCGTGTTGTCGCCATTAGGCAGCTCAAGGTATCTCTTCAGCCAATTTGAAAGGCGCCGTCGTTTGGCAGGCCGAATCGCACATGGTTTCGGTTGGCATGGAATTGTCTCATTCTTCCTCATGCCAAAAAGGTGGCGAGCAATTCGGGCCTGATCATGTCGGCAAATCGGTTGTTGGAATCCATGCTGGGCAGGAATTTTTGATGCCAGCGGCGTAGGGCTAGGCGCGGCACGCGGTTCGAGGCTGATGATTGCTGCTGTATGGCAGGTAGGCCAGAGTGCAGCTCGCGTTTTGTCAATTTTTGAGCAGTTTCGGTTGAATCTTGTTGTGGGATCTGAATGTATATGCAGGAGAGAAATGTGCCTGACAGCCTGGCAGCTGGCGAGCCATCAAATTATAATGGCTGGTGGCGTTCAGTTAATGCGGCCCCTAGTTAATGCGGCCGTCAGTTAATACAGCCGTCAGTTAATGCAGCCGTCAGTTAATGCAGCCGTCAGTTATCAAACGGCTTGCGGCCGTTTGCATGCTTTGAAGGGACAAGCAAACGAGCAGGCTCTAGAGGTGAGCCTATCTGTTTACCCGCCAAATTTGGTAGAGAAGAGAGAGGCAGAACACCTGTTTTTTTATTTTCCCTCTCCATGTTCATGAATTCCCGCTAAACACTCCTCCATCCGACAGCACTCCTATGCCCACAGCCACCAAACAACTTTAAACTTCCATCCTCTTGCTCCCACCTTACTTCCGATATTTCTAATTTATTATTCATGTCACCAATACCAGTCATGGCAGGGCTTATGGGTGCTGATCTGTCGTCCACGGACAAGCCGCCAAAGGACAAGCTGCCGAGGGATGTGAGTGTTTGAATTACGGCCATGAACAAAAACCTGAGCGCTAACCACTCCAGGAATTCAAAAACATGCCAAGCGAGGTTTTCCTTGAATTACTTGCCCTCTTGGACGCCAGATCATTGTTGGCGATGAGCTTAACCCACAAGCGAGCTTATTTCGAGACACGCGAGCTCCTGTGCCAAACTGTGCGCTTAGACATCAGCCCAACAGATTCAGCGTTCCAGAAAATACGCATGGCTCGGCAGCATTTCGACAACGGGCACTACGAGAAAGTGAGGTGAGTATTGCCATACGCCCGAGAAAGATTCAACAGGCTAGCTTGCGTACTAACAATACAGCAGAGCCCTGACCCTCATGGCAAGGAAAACAGAGGAAGCGGACAGAGCAGTCCCCGCTGTTCAAATGAGCATCCTCAAAATTGCCTTTGACTTCTCCAGAGATTGCAATGAGCTTCGCCATCTCGGACTAGAGAGCCACAACCTAAGCCCATTGCAGATCCAAGGATTATACACGCTCAGTCGAGCGGAGTCGTGGATGAAGCCTTCGCTGTCTCTATACGGGCCTGCCAATACGATATTCGCACACCACTACAACTTTGAGCGGGTACGATCGTTCGCGACAGACCAGGATATCCGGCATGAGGTTATTCGAAGAGTTGCCGTGGAAACTGGGCATGCCTTGGAGCGGTTGGCCTTGTTGGCAACCTATGAATCGATTCGTGTCCTCTTTCCAACAGTGGCTCTACCCAAAAACTACCGCATACCTATCTCCCCCACGTTCAACAAGACGATTCCGGTGAAGTTGGCACTTTGTTTTCCGAAGCTTGAGTGGCTCATTATCCGGCCCGCACCTCTCCCAAAAGATAGTCACCTTGTGCACTACGACAAGCACGTTTCAGTACGTATCCGCCTGTTCCACGCGCTTGCAGCCGCTCGAATCTTGCTTGCGCTACCAAACAGAAACTAACTGGACCCAATAGGACGTTTTTAGAGCAGAATTTCTTGAAAACCTTAAATTATTGAGCAAACTGAAGCGCCTCGTGCTTAATTTTCGCAGCCCCCATGTTTATCGCGAGGCCCATTTCAAAGGAGCACAGCGAGAAGACATGGAAATAACCGAACAAATGTGGAAATGGTGCGCCAAACTGGCCAGAGACATTTTTGACCAGATACCCTCACTCGAGGAGGTCTGCGTCAGGCTCAGCTGGCCACATTACTTCACAGTGTACAAGGACAAAAAGGGGGAGTTCTTTGAGGCGACAGGCCAGTTCACCTATGCCGATCGATACGCCTTTCCCATCGGCCTATGCTATTGAGAAACGCCTGGCCTCGTCTCGCCACGACTTGCCAGGCTGGTGTTCCATGTCCATCCAGGGCTGGCTGGCTCTGCGATAGCAATGGCGAGGCTTGTTCGCGCTTTTGCTCCACGAAAACCTGCATCTTACATCGCTTATTCATTGATCACAAAAACAGACTGTCCCAGCTAGGAAAAGGAACTGCCAGCTAGGAAAAGGAACTGCCAGCTAGGAAAAGGAACTGCCAGCTAGGAAAAGGAACTGCCCCAGCTAAGAAAAGGATGCATTTAGTTTATTTGGCCGACTCGCGCCGCAACACCATTGACGGGGACTGTTCGCCCCATTGCCTCATGAAAACCGGGTTTAATTAGTTTAGCTTAGCCACAGAATACACATTACCATCAGAAAAGCCCAGCCCATGCACTATTCTGATGCGACTGTCACCCTGACCAGAATGGCCATCGAGGCTCCTCGGCAGGGAAGCTGTGGACGCCAGAGCTATTCCTCGAATGGGCGTGCTAACGGGTCTCTGCTCGGGCCGCCACCCTGCCAAAGAAGTGAAAAGACAGTGCTGACTCTGCAGCTGGCAAAAATTGATGCCATCGCCAACTCAGCTTCGACGCGACGCTTGCTCACGAACAAGGATCGAGCCTACGGCCTCGCGACCTTGTTGAGCCCGAGCAACCCAGAAAAAAGAGGACCCCACAGCCCTCACC
>JARDXD010000926.1:0-24577 GCA_029218145.1 Aphanocladium album
CATATTCACGACTGGCCCGGGCCACTGACGAATGTGGATATTCGTCGGTGGCCCGGTCCATCCGCGAATCGCCCGGGCCATTCGCGAACTGAATGGATTCGCGACTGGCCCGGAACATATATATTATTAATATTACTTCTATGGCCACTATCTCTACTAATATATAACTTTAACGCTAATATATGCTTAACATTTACCTATACACTTTATTAAGTTGCTGCCTAAACTATCATACACTCTCGGACACCCTTATATGCTAAACCTACTGCGACAGCGCAAAAGCAGTTCCACTACCTCACATCCCGATCAAGGCTCATCATCCCCTAAACTCCCGCCAAACGTGACGATACCTATCTTAACTGCTTTAGTAATTGACCGAGGTTGAGAACACGCGTAGGCAGGTAGATGAACAACTAAACGGCAATACAGGCAATATCACTATTGGATGCTATAATAGCCTTATGCGTAAGTAATCGCGGCCGTTTCTTTGCAGAGCGCCATATGTAACATGTGATTCGAAAGTCGATGAAATTAGGTACACGGTCGGCAAAGGGGCAGCGGAGCTGCGATATAACCGTAGCCCACTCTGAAGGTTGTCGATCCTGTTGAGAGGCTTATTGGTTTTTTTTTGCCAGACAGTATTGGCCCCGCGTGGCACGGTTATGTTAACAGGACCGGCGGAAGAAGACCCGTCAACAGCGAAATTTGTCCTGCTTCATACGGCCAGTCATCAAGGTCCACAGTCACAAACCATCGACTACCAGTATATCTACAAAACTAAATACCAGACTCCCACCAAACACAAAGGAATGGTACGTCCAAGCGGACGCCGGATGCAATCTGTAGTCTGGCACACAATGGCCCACGGCAGCACATAGAGAAGATTGCTCACCAGGCTCTGCCAGAGATCACTATCTAGAATATGGCACGATTCAGCCACCACTGCGACGCTGTGCAACTCCGGCAGGTCTGAGGGGACTTCGCGCCTGCACAAAACCACCATGCAGGCTAGAATGACAACTCAGCAAGAGGACAAGATCTACCTCACGGTGACTGACCTACCCTTTGTCATGTTGATACATCATGACCTGCGCGAGTTAGTACTTTCAATGGGGCAACTCAGACTTGTTTTCGACTTTGCGACACTTCTGGCTGGAACAGTGGGTATCAGTCAAGCCGATGATAAGCGCTATGAGGATTCAAGTTCCGATGCATTGATGATACCGACAGATTCGGACGTGACGGTACACAGGTGTGCTGGATCGGGCGACACCAAGTTCAGAATACAACATGGCTGCTGGTTTGTTGATGTTCGAATTAGCCCGATCGGGCAGCCACTGCAGGTACATGGTGTAAGCCTATGACTTAACCTTGTGATCTTCCGATCTACTGCTTTTTGAATGAGTTATTCCAAAACTGTGTATTGATAAAATTAGCTTTAGACTTCATAAGCGTCATTTTGTGCAACTCATCGCAGCTTGTCGCGCCTGCATTGTACAGAAATGACCGGTCCGACCTGGTGATGCAGTCCGTTTTTCCCGATTTCGGCATGCACGGCTCATCAGCCAGCTTTCATAGTGCATGGGAACGAAGCTTCCCGTCGCACAACAGGTGTACAACAACTTTACATAAAATGCAACGCCAAATTCTCACGACAGTGTATGCTCTCCTTGGCATGAAGTGTGACTCGATTGTCCATGACCAAGTCGAGGCTTTATATGTCAGGTTTTTCCGCTTGTTCTCTCCCAATTCATCTCGTTGAATGTCGTGAGGTTTGGTACAAGGGTTAAAGTGGATCACGCGAGAGTTTCACGAAGAGAAGGCAAAAACAAAGCGAAGATTGCAGGCAGCCAAGTCAAGAATTCACATCAGCTGCGATCCATGGTATCTATTGTATGTAGACTATCTATTAGAGAATGTCAGGCGGGTGGACTTGAAAATACAGGTGTGCGGGCAGTGGCCCGCAATAGGGGTTAATTAGTACGTGTTTTTCCGCCTTTTGCGGGAGGCACCCCCTAAGGGTGTACCTAGGTGCTGGGCACACCACAGAATAGCTTTTTCCTCAATCAACACAATCGTCCTATGACTAATAACTGCTCTGCGTGACAGAGAATGCTGACTTGTTAGGCTAGGTCTAACCCACTACGCGTATTATTGGGCATATTCGTCGTTGGGCAGCAATGTCGCAGAACGCCACTTTATCCACACGAGTATGGACTAACGATTTCTGGCCAGCCATAAATTTACGAGACATCCAGCAGTGCCACAGTATAATCTGGGTAGTATAGTCCTCGCAAGACTCAAAATTGAGAGCTGATCGCAAATGGCGGAACCCGCGCAATCGTTGTACCTTGCAGAGTTACTAGATTCAGGGCGATACAGTGATTTGACCATAATATGTCATGAGCAGCAGTTCAAAGTGCACAAAGCTGTCGTCTGTGCTCAGTCCGACGTTATTGCTAAGCCATTTGAACTTGGCACCGAATATAGTGTAAGCAGAAAGTCCACCAACAAATACTCGTTTTCTGATGGCTGATGGGCACAGGAAACGCAAGTGAACAGTTTCACTGTGAAAGGTTTCCACGTGGATACTGTGAAGCGATTTCTTCAGTTTCTATACCGTGGCGAGTATGATACCGCCAGCCTTTCTGCGCACGAAAATCACGAAATCCACGTCTCGACCGAAGAAGGGAATGACCACCCGGCCAATGACAGCTCAACCTCACTGCAAACATACCAAACTTTATTACTTCAGCATGTAGATGCTCATGACTGCGGTGATTTTTTTAACGTCCCAAAATTAAGTGGACTGCGACATGAAAGATCAAGGCTCTACTTGCAAATCGATGGTCCGTGGAAGTGTTTGTGGCCGTTGCGGAACGAATATCGGACAAGACAGCCTGCACGGCATTTCGCGACATGATGGCCACTGTGGCAGCGGAACATATTATAGAACTCACACAACATGATCGATTTGACGAACTTGACGTGGCTGGGCCTTTCAGCTGCGGTGTAATCAAGGCGGTGGCAGCAAAACTCGAAGAAGCAGAAAATCTCATACAGGGAGCCAAGATTGCATTCGACACGGCTGATCAGGAAAACGAGCGAATTCGTCAATGCTTTGCGGTCCTAGAAGAGACGCAGATGTGCCGTCATTGCGGCAAAAGCTTTAACTGCTATGTAGAGGATGAGGGTATCGGTACCATGGTCAGCGACAGGCAGTACGTCTTACGATGTCGCGGTTGTCGGACGAGACACAAAGCCAATATTTCATAAGAAACGGATCTTGTCTCTAGGCCCACACTCCTGGTTTTCTCACATCGACCTGGTGCCGGCGGCTATGCGAATCATTACCCAGTTTGTAGGGTCAGAGTGGTAGCTCCTCTTTTCTTGTGCTGCGCCCTATCTGCGTGTAATTTGGGATCTGTTTGTGGGATTAAAAGTTTTGAAATTGACAATATTGAGAAGCTTGACGGCGGTAACTACATCATGACGGGTCAGCGCAGGGCTATCCTACCCATGCCAAGGTGACATGTACGTTGTTGGCTCTGACATCACGTTTAAGTTTTAAGAGAAACAGGAATAAGAGTCTCTAAAATAAAATAAAAACGCCAGTGCTTCTACCGGTCACGCGTCCGGCCATCCAATGACCGCTGCAGCGTTGGTGACAGGCGTCAGCGTACTGATGGCATCGGTCCTAGTTGCGGAGCCCAGGCTTGGTGCTTTCGGAAATACTGCGAAAGGTGTGCTCCTCTGACTGAGCCTTGGAACGCAACGTGCATTGACTTGCGCGAACGCCTTTGGGGCGGCTATACAGAGCGGCATTGTTATTATAACGTTGCTAGGGGTACTCTCTTCGCCGTCTTTCACTGTGGTGAGGCGGGAGGGGCTGAGGGGCGATCGTAAACGGTGGCCAGGCTAGCATCGCAGCCCCTGGCGGGGAGTTTGCGGGACGATCGAGGACAGCACGTGATGCGCGGCGGAGCCGTAAAGAGCCGTGTGGTCTCGCAGCGGCGCGCATGACAGGGCAAGCGATGGGCAGGCTATGCTATGGAGTGCGATGCTTAGTAATATTATAAAATCAAGGCCAAAATCAAGGAGTTTCCCATGACGGCGCTTTCGAGTTATATCGTTGCTTTGGCATGGGCTTACTAACATCAATGATGGCCGTGGCAACTGGTGTGGGCCTGGTCGTGCAGCCCTCATCTTTGTTCCGCTACAGGATGCATCAGCTTTTCTCGTTCTCACCCTTTTCCTGCCGAGCTAGCGTCAATGCCACCCAACACTCTATAATGACCGAGAATGCCACTGTAACCTAGCGTACGCTGCGCCCAACAGGAGGTCGACGTGTGGCAGTGGGCCAATGCCGCACAGTTCCTCACAAGACCACGTCTCAGCATCACAACCACCAACTCAGGGCGATCCGCAAAAATACATGACCTTTAGTGCACCCTGAAGACTCGCTGTCCGGTGTTGCCTGTTTGTACAAACGCAGTACTTGCCACCCCGGCCATGCTGCCTGCGTTGTCTAATTAGCACCAAGGTATGAAGACAGGGCGGAAGCTTAGTCATGGAGGTACGAGGCTGACTGAAGAGAGCTAGAACAGTCGGCGTGGGGGACATCCTAAGGTGGGGTGGGCGGCAGCATAACCAGCTTTTGTGGGAAGGTGGCCCTAGCGCTGTCGCTGGTAGGAGTATCTGTCCGTGACAGGTCGGAAAGTTACTGCAGCCAGCAGGGCGCGAAATTTAAATCTGTACCCAGGGGCTAATGCTGCGGCTGTTGACAACCACAACTGATCCCATTGAATCGGTGATCCCTGAACTATCAAATGCCCATCAAGAAAAAAGACCGCCAAGCTGTTTTCGATAACCGAGACTGTCGCACGGTTTTCTCTACATACCCCAATTCCGAGCTTCGCAAGCGCAAACAAATCCTCAAAGTCGTGGAAAGGAAACGTTTAACATTTTGGTTCTCCTACTCCGCCGAATATCTAGCCGAAATCATCCAATCTCTGTTGCTAAATGGGGACTTGCCATATCGTCCTTCGCCGCCGGTTATGCCTGCCGGTTCCAAGGGGCCCGCTACAGCCGCATTGCTTGTCGCGAGCCCTTTCTCGTTGGGCGACGCCATAAAGAGGTACAGTGTGTTGTCTCCATACTCAAGGCATGCTTCTTACGTCTCAACTTCAGTTTTTACTTGAACGACCAATTCTCAGACCTCACTGCGGTCTCCCACGGCGTGCGATATCCCCTGCATCGAATTGTAGTCTGCCGCCAGTCAGACGTCTTCGCCAAAGCTTGTGAATTCAAACAGCAGCAGGGCGAAGATCTTTCTAAGGCGCAGAATGGCAGCTTCCACTTCGATGACGAGATCGATGACCAATTTTCCGTTGCTACACTGATCCACTACCTTTACAATCAGGATTACTCTCTTGGTGACAAATAGGAACACCCCGAGGAAGGAAACGACAGCACCATGCTAGTGAATGAGATCCTCGCCCATGTTTGTATCTTCAGACTTGCAGAGAAATATGGCGTCCGAGATCTACAGCTACTAGCTAGGAAGAAATTCATGACCGCGGCAACCAGCAACCCCAAGGTATCATACCTCCTGGAGGCTGTACGTGAGGTTTATAGTTGTCGTTTTCCAAGTCATGACACAAGCATAAGGGGCGCAATCCTAGATATCTTTTGGGAGAAGCAAGATCTGCTAGATAGGGATGACGTTAAGCAGATGCTTCGTGAAGTGATTGACTTGTCGACTGAGCTTCTGCTGGGCTTCCGCGAGAAAAAAAGAGTGCGTTTATTTGGTACTTAAGTGGTGGTCTCGCGCTTTGACAGCGCGACTGTCAGTGTGAAAGAATGAATTAGTTAAAGGGTCTTGTCAATACGTGTGCTACATTAGAAGTGCTCCGCACGACAATTTATGATTATTATTTTGCCACAGTAATTTCGCAACTATTTTACTGTGCAATCATCCTAGCCCCCGTCCTCAAGTAGCCTGGCGTCGACTAATACCTGGTCACCCGCGCCGATCAGCTGCTCGCTATACTATGCGCCTTCTTTACGGCAGTAGTATTGCATGTTCCTCCCACGGCAGACACAGTAATGCTGCCTACACTTCTGCACCCGTTGACCATAGAGTTGACGTTAGCTTGTCGAGCTACCTCGAGCCTCGAGCGAGCCGGTACGCGGCTCGGTTGCGCTATGTCTCAGCACTGCCGTCCGATACTATGGTAGCGGTGACAGACTTCTGGAGTTGACACCTGCCTAACAGTCAAAACAAGCCGAGTTTTTGCTTCATCGTATTCTCGCGCCCGTCGTCGTTGTATTTATCGGAGAGAATTACGTTATGCTAGCTTCGAGTCTTCATCAGATATTAAACGAGCTTTTCACAGCTACATGTGGAGCATTTAACATGGCAGCGGAACGATGCCATAGAGTCCAAGGCAGATTGCCAGCGAAAGTATGTCGCTAGGCCTCTGTTCCTTAAGCTTGCAAATGAAAGAAAGCTGTAATCTGCCAGCCATAACAACAGGCCATTCAGAATCTGGTGTGATGATTTGCGCGCGTCGAACATACTGCTTGATGCGGATCTGCAAATCGCTGGGGTTACCGACTGGGCGTTCGCGTATACAGCACCGGCATAGTTGCTCCTCGAGCAGCCCGAGTGTTGGCCGGCTGTTATGAAAGAGTGGTCAGATACACACGAAAACCGCTCCTGGACGAATGTAAAGCGTAAAAAACTGTCTTGGTATGAAAGTGAGTTCCGAATTGTATACGCTGCTCAAAAGAACCTTGATTTTGATGCTCACTGTTGGGCGAAGCTGGATGCAAAATTCTTTAGCGCTGGAGGATCGCCTGAGGATGCCTGGAAGCAGAGACTGTGCCTGCTCGACGAACGAGTGAGAGAAATTACGGAACCATCTGTCGAGAAGAAGTTGAAAGATTGTGAGAAAAGACAATTGGCATGGGAGCCAGATGAGTTGGTTTTCAGATTATAACTAGGAATAGTATGCTGTAGAAGTTTTACCAATCGAACAGCCTCCAACGGCGCCACTATTGGGACTAATGACATGCAGCGCTGCGAGGTCCGAAATTCCAACATACTGGCCAGTGGCCACCCAGAGCCAGCCGCACATGCTGGTGAGTCGCCACATAACATCCCCTTGACATAGACAGTGCCATGCCGACTGGCAGTGGCTAGCGCACCCGGTTCTTTACGTTATGTGGGCAACAGCGTTGCGTGCTGATCGTGGTCGTCTTCGGACTTATGCCGGGCTGCTCGAGGAACTGGATCGAGACGGCAGTCGCTACCCGGCCAAGTCTATGGCTGATGGAAACATGTTTTCCCTTAGTCCGCAAAGCTCCAGTTTCAAATGCATAACACCGGATCCCAAGGGCCCTCCGCCAATGCAGTATGCAGAACATAGTCACAATCCATGAAAGTGCCCGCCGTTCGCGGTCAAAAGAATTGAGATTCAAGCGGCAGTTCTACTTTGATTATACATATGGCAACCACGTCAATAACTCATGGTTGCCCGATATTGCAGAGACCCAGTGTTTGGACGCGTGCATGGTCCAGTCCGGCTGCCTTGCCGAGTACTGAACCATGCTCGTCCGCTCGCCAATGATGTTATGCTAAAGTAGCTTGCCGCATCAGTCCGGCGCCTGGGATCAACGACAGTGGCATCCTCAGCAGCGATACCGCCCCCGTCTTAGGAGCATGTGGCCAAGTGATGAGACACGGCATTTTTAAGTATGATCCTGCAGACGGGAGTGGCGAGAGATAAAATACTCAGTGCAAGCATGTGCCTGTCTTTCGTGCCATGCTAGTACTCTCGCATTGCCTTAACTTGTAGCTTAGGAGGCCGGAGATTGGTCACTGTCAGCTACCTCCCGGGCAGGGGTTCGCATCCATGGGTGGTACTTCTGCGACGGGGATATGTCTGCCTCAGCGTTCATGCTAGGCAGCGCCTCTTTTATGCAGTGTTGCACCGCCAGCAATGCATCGCATCCCCTGTAGACATTATGCATTGGCAGATGGCCCCTCTGTCTGCGCATCCCATGGCGAGGACGCACCATGCTGATATGAGAATATCGTAATGGCACAGGTCGAGATGGCTGCAGACATGACTCGACCGGAAATGGAAAATCGTCCATTAGATCCTTGCATCTCGGTCCTGGCAATAAGCCTCAGGATACTTTTTTTGTTTTAGTTTACGATGCCTGGTGCAGTGGCTGCATGCGTACAGTTCCTCGCCGCATGCGGCATTAGATAGCGTCCCTAGCCTGTGCTACCCTACATGCCAATGGCAAGACCTTCCTCGACCTGTGATTCCACATACGTGGCCCTGGAAACACAATCTTGTGGTCAAAAGAGGGTTTTATTTTTTACCACTAACTTATCCCGGCTTGCTCCCTTGCGATTTGCTTGGCGCTTTATTAAGCCGCAAACGTCGAAATTGCTCCAATAATCTTCTTTTTCTCCATCCGGCCGCATCATCAATATTATCCATATGGAAAGCTTCCCAAAACAGTTCCATAAGGAGAGTTGTGAGAATTTTGCGACATTGTTCTTGCTTCTCTCGATCTGGCCCTGCCCATTGCTGAATACGTTGTTCTTTGTACATGGCAGGATGAAAAGCTCTGAGCACGGGCACCCGCCTGCCACAGATCTGCACGTAACCTAGGTCGGGAGCTGGCGGGAACGTTGAACTCAGAAGCCTGACGAGTTCATTCCTAGCGTTGGCTGTAGCGCACTGGCAGGTAAGAACGACAGCCGGATTCAGTTCTTCTACCATCTGCTGGAACACAGCGAAAGACCGCTCCTCGAATGTAGCAACCTCTTGAGGTGTCATCCTGGTTCGCATCTGTGCGGTCAAAAAGACTCGTACATCGAACACCGCCGTGTTTGCGAGATTGCGCCTGCCGTTCGAAGCTTGCTTGAGGAAGCGATCTATTTCTTGCAGTGTGTGGGAAGCAGCAATTCCTTCCGCCAAGGTGGTCGCTTGAAAATACTCCAAGGGTTCTAAAAGGACAATGACGACGTCGCGCAAACCTCTTGCCAACGCTTCGGCAAACCGGAATGCTGCTCCTTTCACTCCAAGCGCGATGGCATAGCGCATGAGCGTCTGGATGTGGGCGGGTGCCCATACGCTGCCATTGTTTCGAGGTGTGCGTTGCTTGTTGACCATCCGGCTGGACTCTGGACGTATCATATCCCTAGATGCCAGCCTTTCAGGGCACGGGGCAGGAATCGGTGTTGAACCACGTCGTATCTGTTGGGACAATAGATGAAGAACACCTGCTTACTAGGGGAAGCTCGTACGAGCAAGCGTGAAGGTTTTACGGTCATTTAATACCGCCACCGTCTGCCTTCGATACGCATGCGGAAAGAGAAGCCGGCTGTGATCCTTGCCATTTCCGCAAGCGGCGGACGGATGGCGCGGAGCACTCTTGATGATTGCGAAGCTAGTCTTTCATCTGGAAGGAACAGTGTATATGTACCGGACGAGGCTGCTCCTTGAGCGAACGGTGAATGTTCAACCTTAAAAAAAAACTAATCGAAAAAAAACCAACCAAAAAAACCAACCAAAAAAAACCAACCAAAAAAACCATTAAAAAAACCAACCAAAAAACCAACGAAAAGAACCAACCCCCAAAAAAAATTCAACCACAAAAATCAGCCAAGAAAAAAGACCACCAAAGATTCAAACCAATAAAAATCAGCCCGAAAGGAGCCAATAGAAGACAACTCGACAGAAAATTCACAAAAAATTCACTAAAAGGTGACCAAAACAGTCACCGAAATATTCACTGGAAGTTTAACCAAATAAATAGACAGGAAAACAAACCGAAAAATTTTTTACTGAAAGAGTTAACTGAAAGAGTTACCCAGAGAACCTAAATCAGCCAACAGCTAGGAACAACCGAGAGCATCCAGAGCAATAAACTGAGAAGAGGCTCGATACAAGATCGAATCAACCAGACACAATCGCAAGCATGACAGTCAAGAAGTCAACAACAATGCAGGACATCCAGGATATGGACAATCCGGAGCGCCTGCGCTATTTTCAGGTCATCGATGATCTTCGAGGATTTGGTATCAATGAGGATCTGCCGCTTCCACAAGTAAGAACTCGCTCCACTTAACCAATCGATTCTAACAAATTCCATAGATTGTCGTGGTAGGGGACCAGTCCAGTGGCAAGTCTTCTCTTCTGGAAGGAATCACTGGTCTCTCTTTTCCCATTGCGTCGGACCTCTGCACTCGCTTTGCCACACAAATCGTGCTGCGGCGGATCCCGGGAGAAAAAACGACAGTGAAAGCGACTATCGTTCCGGGTCCATCAAGTCTTGATGACGGTGAACAGAAAGCCCGGTTGCTCGAATTCGACATCGAAATGGATGCAGATGCGCTTAGTGGGTCTAAGTTCGCCTGGATCCTCGACGAGGTGTGTAAGGACCTTAATGCTGAGTTCACGCACCTATGCTAATTATGTACTCAGGCGGCAGAGTACATGGGCCTGCCAAATTCGGACGACCAGGACCTTGAAAATTTAAACAAGCGCTTTTCGGACGACATTTTGCGAATCGAAATCTCTGGGCCTGACCAACATCACCTGAGCGTGGTTGATGTGCCAGGACTCTTCCACAGTACGCACCTTCATAAACTGACAAATGCGTGTTTGCTAACAAGCTAGATCCCACAAAGTATCAGACGCGCGAGGACCTGGACATAATTCGAGGTCTTATCGAGAATTATACGACAGATGCTCGCACCATCATTCTGTGAGTGGCACTCATGTGATACAAGATTCGACTAACTTTTTGTGAAGGGCGGTGATGGACGCGCGAAACAATTTGGCCAATCAAGAAGTCTTCAAAATGGCACGCGCCGCCGACCCTGCGGGTATCCGTACAGTCGGCATTATAACGAAGTGCGATGCACTTCAGCCGGGCGACGAACACGGAGTATGTACTTTGGCAACGCCGTGTGGCCGTGACTAACAGCGTAGGTCCTCCGAATTGCGCAAAATGCCGTGGAGCAGCTTCAACATGGGTGGTTCGTCATCCGAAATAGGTCTACAAAAGAGATACAGGAGGGTGTGACCATCGCCCAACGCCATGAGAACGAGCGGAGATTCTTCCAAGGAACGCCGTGGAATGAATTGCCGAGGGATCGAATTGGTGTCAAAGCTTTGAAGCCCTTCCTCGGTCAACTTCTGTATGAACACATTCGTCGCGAGTTCCCTGCTCTGGTCCACGAGATCGAAACGCTGTACAGAGAAACTCAGAGGAAAATAGAAGCGCTGGGCAGCTCTCGACAGACTGCCACGGAGCAGCGTCAGTATTTGACGCGAATGGCCAATCGTTATCAGCGCAATGTGGAAGACGCACTGAAAGGCAATTACTCAGTCGAGCTGACGGCCCAAAGTCAACTTAAGCTCCGCATGCATCTTCGCAATTTGGCGGACGAATTTGAGAAAGAGATTCGAACGAAAGGCCACAAGATGCCATTTCAAGCGGCGGATGGCTCCACTGATAACGACTTTCTCCAGCAAGGCGGCGGCGATAAAGATGAGCAAACCACCCATGATTCAGACATCATGATATGGATTCGGCAGCAGTACAGAGAGGCGCGTGGTGCGGAGCTGCCTGGCACGGTCAACCCAGCGTTGTTGGTCCGCCTGTTTCAGTATCAATCGAGCGACTGGGGACAGATATCTCGCAAATATCTTGAGCGTAGCTTGGATTTCATCACGGAGTACACCAAATTGGAATGTCGCCGCATCGAGGAAGACGATACGATTCGCGCATCTTTAGAATCTCTCGTACTCTCACGCCTCACCGAAGCAAACACGGCAGCGCAGGAACGGCTTAAGGTACTGCTAGAGGACGAGCAAGGTGGCGTTTTGCAGACCGTGAATCATTATTTTGCCGAGACCCTCGATAAAATTCGCAAAGACCGTCTTACTGCTCGAATTCAAGGCATCAGTCTTCAGGACGAATGGGCGCACGCTCATGACTCCGCGCGCCTGACTGAAATACTACACATAAGCAACGAGGATCAAGCTGTCGTTGACCTTCATGACGTTCTGAAGACGTACTATAAAGTGGCGATGAAACGGTTTGCAGACTATGTGGTCATTAACGTGGTTGAAAGACTGTTGAGCGAGAAAGACGCTCTCAAATTCTTCTCACCAGAATATGTGGGTGGCTTATCTGACTCCGAACTGGCGGAGATTGCCGCGGAAAGCTACTCCACATCGACTGTCAGGGTCGATCTCAAGCACCGTTGCGAGCGTTATCGCCAAGCACTTGAGAAGGCGAAGAGTATTTGAAGAGATGCAGGCTGAGTGTTCCCCGGGATAGGTTTTGCTCCCTCGTGGTTTTCCTACTCTGTAACGCAAATGCGGGGGTCAGTTGCCAGTTATATGTAGCTTGGCTTTATAGAAGAGACTATAATACTTTCTGGCTCCATTATGTGGCTAACTACATGAAAGGGCAATCCTTTTTTTATCCGCACATCCCAGTGGTTGAAATACATGGCCAGTTTTCGTATTCATCTGTAGTGCTATCGGGTTGCAGCGAAGTGGATTTTTTTTCGGCATTTTAAAAACGAAAGTTGCTTCTGACCGAGCCAAAAGCGGTTAACATCGCATGCCACCGTTTATTCTGGATCTCTCATCCATATTGGTTCCGCGAAGATTTCGCTACATCTACCTTACATCACCTTGAGCCAGTCTCAAAGGGAAACCCATCTCATGGAAGCGCGTCTCAACATATTTCACCGTCTTCCAGAAAGTGGCCGCGCCGCCCGCACACGCACCGCTCTCGAGGTGCTGTGCAAGGCCCCCTGCAGCCTTGAACTGCCGCACGGCATTTGATTCCTCATGTCTGCCGCCGGACAGTACAAGGGGACAATAGATGAAAGGCTCACTGTGAGCGACCGACTCCATGTGTTGTTGAAGAGCTTTTGCGTCTCGGAAAGGGCGATGCTCTGGGGGGCAGAAGGGGCAACGATGGGTGGGAGACTGCGAGAGAAGCTCATACCAGTCGGAGAGGCTGCCAGTTGTTGGGGTCAAGCAACCATCAGCTGTTGAGCTGAGAGATTGAGCCGAGGAAGTGCGGGGCAAACGGAAGCTGTCATTTGAGCCAATTTCCATTACATTTCGATCCCCGACGGGCAACTGACGTGTGATGAGACTGTCAGTGTCGTATTTCACGATCAAGGCTCTCATCTTGCCACAGTCGATTCCGAAGGGCAGGCGCCACTTTTGAGGTGATTCAGCACAGCAGACGGAGTCCGAGATCTTTTTTGGCACGACGCGCCTGCAAAACAAGCTAGATCTCCCATTGGACGATGTGCGGGAGAGTTGAGGTGCTGCGCCAGCGCGCCCTCTGTGTCAAATGTACGAGGACACTTGCTGCACGCCCAGTTTGATGTAGTATTTTTGGTACTGTCTTGGCCGTTTCTTCCATGCTTTGCTCGAGTGGGAGGTTGGTGATGGACTTTGTCCTCAAGGTGCTGATCCAAAACATTGGCGCTTTTCAATTCGCGGTCGCAGTCACAGCAGCGGAACTCTGTCGAGAGATGTCGCGAGCTCTGCCTATGATCTTTCAGTCCCCGGGCGCTACCAAGCGCATTGTCACAGTTACCGCAGTAGCAGTGCTGCTGGGACCTCTGGTGCTTGTTCAACAGTGATTTTTTAGTGAACGCACTGCTACATTGCGGGCATATGTGCCGGTGCACAGCGGCGCTGTGGGTTTTGAGGCCTTCTGCAGAAGCCGTAATTTTGTTGCAATACTCGCAGACGCAGTGCTTAGTGGCCTTTTTGTGTTGTTTCGCGTCCTTTGCGCTTTTGAACGTAGAGTTGCAAACATCGCAAGAAGCCATTCTACTTTGGCAGTTTCCAGGAATTGAATGGACAGCTCTCATGCAGTTTGGTTGTATTGACAAGGATAAGAAATGAAGAGTCAGGGTTGGAGTTGGGTGTCTATAGATTTGGTCTGGACCGCTCCATCCGTCTCGGGGATGGTGGCAGGAATGCTACGCCGCAAAGCATGTGAGGTATTCGCCGGAAACGGCTACTGCTCAAGCAAATTCTGGTAGCGGCCATCACTGCCCACAGCAGCTGACATTTGTACTGGTGCACAGCCTTTATTGATAGTACTTTTAGAGGACCAACTTGAGGAGCTAGAGGCAGTAAATAAGCGACTTTCCTAGCGGTATCACGCTAAGGGAAAAAACTCATAAGTAGGCGGATCTCTTCCTCTAGTGGCTGGTAAGATCTTAGCTGCTTAATCATGAGGGAAGGCCAAAGAAAGCGCGACGAGTCTAAAAGTCCCGGTACGTTAACACAGCTTGCGCCGTGGAAATTGTGGCCAAATTGGCCACAGCTCTAGAACATGTGAAAAACCAGTAGAATTACCCTTTGCATGATTTCGACTAGCTTTTATTATTTAGATTGCCTACTCACCTGGGTGGCACGCTCATTGTGAGCTACTGCGTTATTTTAATCCTATAAAATAACATTCTATTTTTGGTGAATAGGCCGGGGCGCAGCCTTGTGGTAAATAATATAAACAATACAATATTGGCAATATAAGCACCCCCGCAATATTATTGTATTGCCAGAGGGTGCATATTGTATTTCGCAATATGACAGTGGTGCATATTGTATTGTATTGTCAAAATCCTGGCATATTGGCAATAAAACAATACATACAATATATTACACGTGACTGCAGCTACTCCGACTAAAATGCCATCCCTTCAAAGCCCCGTATCCCAAACCATGATTTCAAGCATTCTGTTGCTTCGATCACATCACTGCCCATCCGATTTCGACGATCAGTAAGGGTTATTTTTGTCCCCGAAAAGAGTCTCTCAGGCTCCGCTGACATGGCAGGAATCGACAGTATATCCACTGCCATTTTGCTCAAGTTCGGATACGTCTTTTGCTGTGTCTCCTCTAGCCACCATGTGAGTGCACTCGTGAATCCATAGACCCGCTCAGTCTTGCAATAGTGCTCATACTCGTCTCTCATGGGTGCTGGTTGTAGATGCTTGTTCCTCCATCGCACAAACTCATTCGTAGTCGTCGATTGCGGCTCAGATAGTGGAAGTGACTCCACAGGCTTATATTCATCCCAAAGCGCCGCCACCAACTTCTTTGATGGTGCCACCCACTCCCTCTTCCAATTCTCATGTATGTAATGCCATTTGTGGGAAGGGTGGAGCACAATAGCCGCCACATCAGAACGTTATCAAGAGTTGCGAAAGATGACTCAAGAGCCTTGGTCGTCATTTTCAGCTTCTCTAGAAAAGACATAATCTTCTCAGCCGTAGCCCAGTCTTCCGTAGAGAGCTCGTCCCCGGCGCAATTTGCTTCCCCCCATTTCTTGAAATAGTTTTCGATAGCATCTCTTAGATGTAAGCCGGCTCGCAGCATCGAATACCATGAATTCCATCTTGTATCGTTGTCCCTCACAAGCTTACGGTTTTGGCTTATAGCCATAAATTTCTGGCAACGCTGAACACTTTGCTGAATATACACCACAAAGTTGTGAAGTTTGCCAAGAGGGCCTTTTCGCCGCCACGCTTCAATCTGTGTGAGAGTCACATTATATAGTCCAGTCTCGCCGCGTTCGATCGTCTCCTTGTCGGTCACAAAGAGGAAGGCTTTTGCGGCTAGGTTGAGAATATGGCCTTGGCAGCGGAGCCGGTGGGATGTGGGATCGTATCGGATGTCGTACTGTCGTAGGAGGGCTATAGTAAATGTAAGCTAGGAACAGCAGTGTTGGGATGAAGGAATGGGTGACACGGTAATACCCACCGAGAGAAAGACACGTCATCATGGTGTCGTTGTTGCCGGCATTGTCCATCATAAAATATCCAAGTTTAGAGGCAAATCCCCAGTCATCAATCACCTCGACGATTGCCGCCGCGAGGTGAGAACCATCATGCTCACCATCGATGTCTTTCAAACCCAATGTGTGGTGTTCAAGCTTGCCATCCTCTGTAACATAGTGGGCAACCACGCCCAAGATTGCCAACGCGTTGGGGGACGTCCAGAGATCGCAGCTGATATGGATCCTCGACTTTGCTGACTGTATGCGCTGCTTCACCTTTTCCTTTTGGTCTTTGTACTGCCGCAGTATCCAACTCTTGACGGTTTGGTGTGTGTTTGGCAACCATGTATTGGTATCGGAATTGACATACGCTAGCAGGGCCCTGAATTCAGGGTATTCCACCAGCCGGAACGGAAGAGAGCAAGCCGTAACAAATCGCACGTACAGCACTTCGAACTGATCGGGGTCGATCGAATCTCCGTATTGATCGTTGAGACGACGGCGTTTTCGGACATTTTCTTCTGCCGTAAGACGAGCTTGCTCGATAATCGTCCGTATGCTCCTGACCTTGGCTGCTCGTGGGGCGCCTTTGGGGAGACCGTGGCCGTCCGGAGGAGGGTCCGTTAAGTGCTTGGCTGGCGCGGCCATACCTCCCGAGCAGGAATACGTTTTGTCGCAGTACTTACAACGCCATTCTTCTTTTCCCGTCCGTTGATTGTAGTATCTGGTTTCAATCTCCCCGTCTGGCATATGAGAGAAGACCCATGACGTTCTTGGCTTGGGACCAGAGGTTGTAGAGGTTGAGCCAGGCCGCCAGGATTGGCATTGAGAAGTCTGGCTGTCGTCTTGGTCTTGCGGTTGTGGGCTAGACTGTACGACAGCGCCGTCGGATGCCGCCGAATCACTTTGCAGGGGGCGGTGGAGTGAAGTGCAGGCGTTGTTGGTGCATGTGGTATGATGACATAGGCCTTCTAAGTCGAAGTATGCAAAAATGCGTTGAAGCCAGAAGAAAAGTTGAACTAAGGGGCCCTCAAAAAGCTGACTCGCTAAAGACGCGCGCACGTCTCTTTGCTTTTTTTTTCTTTTTCCTGTTGCGCTGCTGTTTTTTGGTGGCGTCATGAGAATGGCGGAATGGCCAAGCGCGAATCTGGAAGCTACCCGGTAGAACGGTCATATTTTTACTGTGAAATCGTTACCCAATATAAACAATATATTGCCAATACACGGAATCGCGTATTGTATTGTGACAATATGGCAGGTTGCGTATTATATTGTCACAATATGCAAAAGGGCATATTATATGGTATGTATTGCCGTATATTGTTTTATTGTCATATTACTTACCACACTGATCTTAATGAGGTGCCTATCATTGATATTTGCTCTTTCCTAAGCCATCACAACTTACGGGAGATGGATGAAGACATGAGAGCTCGCGCTATTGAAAATTCGTATAAGATGGCGGAAGACACTCTCAGCATCCTGCAACCTTATGCTATTGTTGTGTGCTAATGTGTTACGAAATGTGGGAGATGGAAAGGCGTTACATGGACATGGAAACCCGCTAAAATACATTAGTAAGGAAGTTGTGCTTAAGTTCTCGGGAAGCGAGTGATCAGAGGGCAGTTCGTGTGCGCCATGGGGGACTGGACACTGGGCTATCAAGGGCATACACCCGATGCGTGTCATTTATCAACTAGAAGACGGTCACGAAAGAGAAGGCCTTGTGATGCGGGATCTCTTTTATGATGTGTACCGCCCATGTCTTCATTCAATGTGGAAGAAAGTGTCCCAAGTCTCCGTTCGAATCAAGACAGTAGGCCGCACGGTTGGGCTCCGGGCAGTGATCCGTTTGGATTGGATTGGAGCTGGATCAGACTTTCGCTCCAATCCAGTCCAGAATTTAGCTGGGGGCGATCCAGGAGCGCCAGTGCAGGATCCAATATGTTTGTCTGCTTACTAACCAGTCATTTTGTACAAGTTGTTCTTCGCCAACGGAGTAAATACAGGATTATTTTGCTATTTACATATCAAGGCGACCCATGACTCTCGTCTGCGGCATCCACACCTGCATCTTCATCATCCAGACCATCATGATCAACGATTCGAGGCTCAGACTCATCCGTACCCGTCCGTTTAGTATCACCAGAATCTTCAAACTTGATGGCTTCATTACTTGCCACAGCGGCTGGCTCCCCTTCAATCGTACTTATCGCTTCATCGTCAAACGACCTTTTTGGTGGCGGTCCATACCAGGCTCGTAAACATTCGCTTGCTTCAATCATGTCTATCCCAAGCCGGGAACGACGGTCGCTCAGAAGGAGTTTGGCGCTACTAAACAATCGCTCGCACTCGTCTGACATGGCGGGAACAGCAAGCACATCGAGTGCCATTTGTGCGAGGTCAGGCTGCGTGCAGTATCTCTCGTTCCAGTAATGAATAGGGTCAAAGGACTCGTCCTCACCGAGCGGGATAATATCTGTCTCGATGAACTGGTCCAGGGAATCAGGACCTTGGGCTTGGGGCTGGGATGACTGGTGGCTTATCTTGAGACGCTTATGGTTTCTAACTGACGCGAAAGGCTTGTCTTTCCGAGGCGTTGGCGTTGAAGGTATGCCAGTTGGAAGCGGTTGCTTGACGGAATACTTGTCCTTATACTCCTCAAGCCAAAGCTCTTTCACAGCCGTGCTGGCGGTTACAATCCAAGGTCGCTTTCTCTCATCGCCTGACCACACCTCCTTATACCACTCGTGCTTGAGCGTCGGATTCAGTGATATTGCCGCATAATAGGCCGCGGTGTCGTCCGCCTTTTTGAAATATTCCTCGCTTTTTTGCCATGATACCTCTGCGGCCGCTGCGAGCCAGGCGAATTCTTCCGAGGCCTGGCTCTCGCGACGCTTCTTTTTCAGTGATTCTCTATGTAGCTCCTCAAATTTTTGCTTGCCAACCTGGATTTCATGGAGCAACCAGTCTAGAGTTTGGAAATGGTCCGCTAGCGTTGCATCCCTCCCTTCTGTCGTTATGGTCCCTTCGTAGAAGGTTTCAAGCTGATCGTGCAGATGTTCGAGCTCTTTCCAGTGCAGAGGGCTGAGTCGGTCTTCGGAGAGGTCTTTTTGGCCCTGCCCGGGTTCGTACTGGTCACAGAAGATCTGGATTCGCTCCTTGACATTCAAGGCCCGCCCAATAGACATGAAGTAGGAGTTCCATCGTGTTTGTTGGCCCTGAATAAGCTAGGAGCATCAAGTTAGCGGTGATTAAGAGCCTTGCTGACGCGTTTAGAACAAAACTGGATACTCACCTCCAATTTGTCAAATTCAGTGAGGTCACCACCCAAAATAATGGACCTAAAGAACTGACGACGCTGCGGACTAGCTCGAATATACCTCACGATATTGTGTAGCCTTCCGATTGCGCCCCGTTTCCTCCAAAGTTCGCCAATTTTCTTCAAGTCTCCATCTCGATAAGCAATATCCAGCTCTTTGCAAACTTTTGCGCCGTCTTTTCCAATGAGGAATGCCCGGGCGCATAGATTTACAATATGGCCAAAGCATCGCAGACGACGACGTTTGCGCTGTTTCTCAGACATATTGGGGTACAAGCCACGGAGGACTGCGTGGATGCATGTATCGTTCGAAGTCGCATTATCTGCCATAAAATAGCCAATCCGGCCACTAATCTTGTAGTCCTTGAATATCTGAAGCAGAACCTCGGCCATGTTTTCGCCGGAGTGCTCCCCCATCAGTTCACGAAGGCCCAAAACAGCAGCACGCCGCTGTCCGTTTTTGTCAATGAAATGGGCAACGACACCAAGAACTGCCAAGCAGTTAGGTGACGTCCATAGGTCAAACGATATGGAGATGCTACTACGCGCCTCTCGCATGTCGTACCTCAATTTTTCTTTCTTCGCCTCGAAAGCATCTATTACCCATCGTCGGATCGTATCAGCTGCCTTTGGCAGAAGGTTTCCCAGAGGAGGAAAGAGGTAAAATAGCATATCTCGGAAGTAGCTGTTCTCGATCTGAAAGAGGGCGATATGGCAGCAGACAATCCATCGAACTAAAAGTTCCTTAAAATAATCCAGGCGGCGTGCAAAGATGAGAGACTTCATATTATTGCAATCAGTAATAGACAGTTGATCCGCATCCTTTAAAGCTTGCTTCAGGGGGTTGAGTTCCCCAGTGGCTCTGTTGATATTGTGTTTAGCTTCGAGGTGGTCCAGGGCAGTGGTATTTCCCTTGCCGATAACCGGCAGCTCCTGCTGCTTGTGTTGCTTCTCGCAGAGATAGCAGTACCAGAACTTCTCTCTTCCGTCCCGCTTCAACTGGATGTCCTCGCCATACAGCCAGACAACCGACTTCCGCCTCTTCGTGTGCTTCGTCGGCTTCGCCAACGTGCAGCAACGGATATAGTAATTGCCCTGCAGCTTGAACTCGTCTGGCTCGATTATGGCACTCGGGTCGCGCGTGGGGTTAATGGAAAGGGGGGCGAGAAAAAAGTTATCAGAACGAGACATTTCCGGAGTGGCGGACCCGCGCCAAAATTTCGTGATTGGTGTCGCCATGTCGTCGATAGGCATGAGCGATGTTTGCAAAAACAGTAACGGCCTCGACCACGGGCACATCACCAATCTGTGCAAACGCGTCGCCGTGGTATTTAGACCGCGTCCTTTCTTTTTCCTCTTCTTTTCTTTTTTCTTTTGCTTCTTTTCAACCCGCCCCGCGCTGAAGGGCGTTTTTCTGGTCAAAATTCACGGTCGCTCCTGATTCGCTGGCCGTTCCAGCCTCTTCAAGATCATTTCCAAATCGGGCAAGCCACTGGAGCGCCAGGACCGTCCAAGTCCTCGGCTCCAATCCAGTCCAATCCTACCCTATGCCAAATCCAATCCAGCCAAATCCAATCCACCAAAATCCAGTCCAATGACCCTCCAATCCAAACGGATCACTGGCTCCGGGTAACAAACCCAGATTCATCAGGAGCGTGTAGCATAACAGCTGACAGCGTATGGTACTGTAGCGTCAGGAGAGTTTGGTTGAAAAGATAAATACTACAGATAAATATGCAACGCTGTACCGACGGTTGTCACCCTTGTCAAAATCCACGGCATGAGCAGTCAAGCTTGCTCAGTTTCAGCATGCGTAAAGACTTTGAAAACAGAACGCTCGGGAATTCGAAGCAGCTGAGCGGCATCAAGGGAGATGTCTGGGGATATAGAGAGAAGGAACATTGCTGCGGAGCACACAAATAATGTGAGGCCTACCGCTAGTGACACGTCTCTCACGCCAAGCGAGTGTTTTTGCAAGACCGGCTTACTATCCATTCTAACTTTGATGTGTATCATTGCCGCAAGTGGTGCTGTGCCGTGGTGGGCTTTTGGCTGTAGAGTATGGGCCGGTGAATCAAAGTGTACTCCGACCACGCATCAGTCGGAAAGAACACACTCGGCGAACAGAAAACTGCTGAAGGAATTTTACGAGCAGAAGTAGCTCTCCGAAAACCAAGCTATTGAAACTTGTCGAAATAAAACAGCCAGTAGTCTCTACTCCAATAACAAGTGTCACAGACGAGTGTCCAATATAAGAGGACTGAGTCTCATAATGATCAATCAACGCCTCTCGAACTAAAGCCCCGACTGCTATCTGTAAGCCTAGGCCTCGACATCATGATCGCAGCAAGAATATCCGTGTTCAGAGCCATTGAGTTCAGCGAAGCTGTTTTCGCAGGGCCACTGACCAACTCACGTCTGATCTGTGTAGAGCTCAACGTTTTGCAATTGTCTTTCGATCTGATAAAGCGGATCGTCTCGTCTGTGTGGCCTCTCCGATGGCATACTCGGACATTGCGCATGCGATCAACCTCAATTTGGTGCAACTTCTGTAATTCAGTTTGGAGGTACTGCGGGTCTCTAACTTGCGGCAAATAATTTAGGCGAGCGGTCGGCGTCAGAAGCGCCGTTGCGCCCGCCATGAAGCCAACTTGACGCTCGACGAATTGTGTCAAAGCGCTGTACTTCCAAACAATTTGGCCCCAAGCTTCGCACTCGCGCAACTGGCTCAATTCATCGGATACCACGAAGTTTGCATGCCTGCTGACATTGCTTGTAATCATGCTCTTGCAGCCCCAAGCGTTCCATGGCAGCAACTCGTCGTTGCCGATATAGTCGGGTCCAAGCACTACCACAAATTCCAGCTCAAAACCGTCCCCTGTGATGCAAGCTTCCAGCTCACGGCGAAAAGATTCCCATCCCTTCTCACCACGATCGTACACCCAAAACCAATCGTGAGGAACATGACCACGCCAGAGTCGACATCTCTCCATCAATGTGAAAGCTAGACCATCTCCAGCCAGAGTCGACTTCTGTTGCACATAAGCATCGTCCAACGGAATAATGATAGCTGCTATGACATTGATATCTTGGGTGAAGGTAAAGGCGTTGGTAAGAAGCTCCATGTGGCCATGGTGAGGGGGGTTAAAAGCGCCGGGATAGAGCAGAATGCGGTTCTTTTGCCCTTTGAGCAAACGGGGGGGATTGTGCGTAATGCCGTGATCAAATATGTTGTCCCGTATAGTTGCGTAACGGAAGTCTCCATAATAACAGCTTTCAATATAGCTGGATAGAGGTGCCATACTTGCTTCTCGTCAAGAAACGCGAATGCACTGTCGCAAGGAAGTTAATCGCGGTTGCTGGCGATAAAAGATGCACTGTTTAGCTTCGAGAGCTAATGACCCAGCTAGACACGACAGACTTCAACTCTGAGCTACATTATAGCTCATGCTTCCCCACGTGACGAGCCGGATGGCCCCAGCCTTTCTTCACCAGCGCACCGCACTTAACTCTTTTGCCGGATTTGGTGGATCGCGTGTTTTGCCTAGTCTATTATCTAGTCTCGGGTTGGTCTTATTGCGATGTCTCCCAGAGACTACTCTAGAGCCTTGCCATCCTTGCAGTCCGCAACCGCCTCACGCCCAATGTTCAGCGCAAACTGGAAATTTGTATAGCTAAACACTTTCACAATTGAAAATGAACCAAGCACAATAGAGGAGTGGTACTAACACGAAAGTTCGCATTCAGTGTCCACTTGATTGCACAGAACCTGCTTCCTGCTCAGGCAATATTGATATCTCCGCTTTGAATGTTACATCACAAACTCTGTGTTCGGTCATCCTCCTGCGAAAGAGTAGGGGAAGCCAAGTAATAAAGTTTGAACTATGCAAGCAGCGATACCTCCTATCAGCCTGACAACGAGGCCGCTAGGACATTTTCGGCGACTATCTATTGTCAGGAGGAGTAGACTCGAAAATACAGGTGTATAGCCAGTAGCACGCAATAGGAGTTAATTAGTACGCGTTTTCGGCCTTTTACCCTCTAAGGGTGTACCTAGGAACCGGGCACACCACAGAATAGCTTTTTGCTCGATCAACACATCGTCCGACAGTATGACTATACTGGGTAACTGCTCTGCGCGAAATTTGTCCAGCGGTGCGAGGTAGCATTCCTTCCTCACCCACTGCGCAAATGCCTCGGCTAGGTTCTTGAGTCTGTATAGGCAGGAATATATGGGGATGATTTGATGTAAATACACAAGAACTGGCGTTTTTTTTGGGTCATATCGCTATTGCTCTCCCCATACCTGAAACGGTTCTTGGAATGGCGAAGCCAGTCGGTTCATTCCCTGATGGGTACATGTCTCTGGACGCCTTGGCCGTGAACAAGCGGTCTAACCAGGCGCCACGAGAGTAGCCGCCTCAGCAGGTACACGAAACCGAGCTCGGAATAACTGACGTTGTAGAAGTTCATAGAGACTGCTGATCGACACTGGACATCTATTGTTGTCTTTGCATTACGCACCGGTCGCCGCGATTAGAGGCTGACCAGAAATATTGACTGATTCATACGCACAGCTAGCACCGATTGACCACTATTTAACGCAGATTCTATGTCGAGATATCAACAATAAGGTAGAGCCAAATGCAAGCGGCAAAGAAGTGTCCATCCCCACCGTTATATACTAACTGAAGTAATCTCAAGAGGTCTTCCACTACTTAACGTATTAAAGCAATATGACATCTCCACACGCGGTGCATGGATGTCGATATAGAGTATAGGAAGCTAGTTGTATGCACTATGCCGTTCAATGCTGTAATGACTAGGCTGACCGCTATCTTCTTTCTTACGTGGCTTGCGATGATGATGATAATATCGTTATAAGAATTATTGGATGCAGGTGCTAGGGGTTGTGAGATGGGTGGCTGGCTGCGCGATCTTATCACAGCGATCGACTCCACTACAGTGAGGCTTCGCAGTAACTCATAAATCGACCCGGCCATCGCGATTTAGCCGGTAATGGTATTATGTCCCAGAATGACATGTATTAATGTATTTAGGCAACGATTTATATGTGAAGTAGGTATCATATTACGCCTACAATAACGGATCGTACATGAGTGTTTGCTTGCCCGTCAGCGCATACCGTACCTACCACCTCCTGTGAGAGCCTGTAAGCCGCGCGAGGGAAAAAGGCAGTAAAATGCTAAAAATGTAGAAAGGGGGCGTAAGATAGCAAATAGACGTAGTAAGTGCCGCTGGTGGCATGCGTTTCCTGCCCAAAGAGAAATTTCAGAACGTAGAGGCGAGTTATGCGTGGTTCAGTGACCATGAAACTGCTTTTCAGCATTTCAAGGGCGGGGCATTATTTGTGGGGCCAGCAAGGGTGTGGGG
>JARDXD010001409.1:0-24540 GCA_029218145.1 Aphanocladium album
CCTTTAAACCAGGCGCACCCACACACATTCGGCTTCCTGTCGCGTGCCCATCCTCATTAGCCAACTCTTTCTAACCTGGTTAAGCTGGTGTCAGCAGAGAAAAACCCTGGCCTGGTTATCTCGGCTGGATTCTCTTCTTCCAAATCTCCTTTTTTATATATTTTGCTGCGTTATCCAAGCATCCACTTGTCCATACTTTCTCTCCAGTTCTTGGCGCCGTCACAGCTTGGCTTGTGATTGCACTCCCCTCCTCCCCTCCTCCTCCTCAACACCCCAACAGCAACCATGACTGAACAGTTTCCCGCGTATGGCCCTACGCCCCTCCGCTCTGCGCTCAAGACCGACGATGAGGGCGACAGGACCCCTCCTGTCAGCGGTTCCTTGAAAGGTAAATATATACCATCCTCTGCTGTCATTGACTGGCAACCGTCTCGTCGCTGCCACCAGTGCTGACCCCCAACAACAATAGCTGTTCAGATAGCCGAGCCCGTCGAGGAATACTTTGTCGACGACGTCGACCCCAACCAGCCCTCCAAGCTCTTCCGCGTCAGCTCCAGCAGGCGCATGAGCGGCAAGCCCGTCGCCTCCTCCCGCTCCTCCATCAGCGAGTCCTCCCCCAACCTGCGGCCGCAGGACGACCCCTCCGCCGGCACCTCACGCTCCTCCTCGTCCCGCCACGACCAGCACCGCCAGTACTACAGCGAGAAGCTCCTCGCCCAGGTCAGCGACTGGCTCGACCACGAGCGTCGCAAAGCCTCGAGCCGCAAGAAGCGCACCCACCTGCACCACCACCCGCGCCGCACCTCCAACTCCCCGCCAGAGGGTCGCAAGAGCCGCAGCGATGCGAACCCTGCCGCCGCTGCTTCGCCAGACACCACCCAGCGCGAGCGCTCCGACTCGGTCGATTCGCAAGGCAGCGACGTCTCGCTCGACCGCCTCCAGCGCATCATCGAGGACTCCATGTCCTCCATGGGGCTGACCGCCGTGCCGCACTTCAGCCCCCGCCCGCCCAAGCACAAGATCAAGCGCCGCGGCTCGCTGCGCGCAGCCTCGTCCGATACAGAGTATACCGAAGGCGACGTCGTCGTCCCCAGCTGCGACGCCTGGCTCGACAACTCCAAGACGCTCGTCTACTCGGGCACCGCCCTTAGCAACGAGGAGCCCGAGGCCAAGGCCGCCCGCGTCGCCAAGGAGAAGGAGGTTTGGCTGGTGTTCAAGAACGAAATCATTCGCATCGCGCACACCCTGCGACTCAAGGGATGGCGCCGCGTGCCTCTGGGAGACGGTCACAGGATCTGGGTCGAGCGTCTCAGCGGCGCTCTGACAAATGCCGTCTACGTTGTCACCCCGCCCGCTGATATCCCTGACATCGAGGGCAAGAAGATGCCGCCCAAGATTCTGCTCCGCATCTACGGACCCCAGGTCGAGCACCTGATTGATCGCGACAATGAGCTCAAGGTGCTGCAGCGCCTGGCCAGAAAGAAGATTGGCCCCCGCCTGCTGGGCACCTTCAAGAATGGCCGTTTCGAGCAGTACTTCAACGCCATCACTCTGCGGCCCATGGATCTGCGCGAGCCCGATACTATGAAGCAGATTGCCAAGCGAATGCGCGAGCTGCACGAGGGTATCGATCTGCTTCCCTCGGAGCGTGACGCCGGCCCTGGTGTCTGGAAGAACTGGGACCAATGGCTCGATAACGTCAGTCGCATCGTGCAGTTTCTCGACAAGGATCTGCAAAACAGGCCCGAGGGCCCTCGCGCGACTTCTGTGGTGCACGCCTGGAAGGCCAATGGCTACGTGTGCGGTGCGCCCTGGCCGCAGTTCCTGGACACAGTCGTCAAGTTTAGAGCCTTTCTTGACAGCCACTACAAGAGCCCCAAGGCGATTCGCGAAAGCCTAGTCTTTGCCCATGCCGATGTATGTTGCACAATCTCTCTCTGGTAACCAATCTACTAACCAAGCAAACAGACCCAATACGGCAACATTCTGCGTATCCGCCCGGACGACGAAAAGTCGCCTCTCCTCCAGGCCGCCAACAAGCACAAGCAGCTCATCGTCATTGATTTCGAGTATGCCGCCGCCAACACGCCCGGCCTCGAGTTTGCCAACCACTTCACCGAGTGGACCTACAACTACCACGACCCCCTCACCTCGTACGCGTGCAACGAGGAACGCTACCCGACGCCCGAGGAGCAGCACCGCTTCATCAAGGCCTACGTCGACCACCGTCCGCAGTTCCCCGCCCTCGGCACCCCACGCATGCTGCCCCAGGACTCGGCCGCCAACACTGCCGCCAACACCGCCGCCAACGCGGGCTCCGGCAGCGGCGCCGGCACGCCCTCCCTGCTGCCCACAACCTCATCCAGCTCCATTGTCGAGTTCATGCTCGACGCGCGCGCCCCCGCCGGTGGCTGGACCGCCGCCGAGCGCGCCCGTGAGGAGCAGAGCGACGCCCAGGTACGCGAGCTCATGGAGTCGACCCGCCTCTGGCGCACCGCCAACTCGGCCATGTGGGTGGCCTGGGGCGTCGTCCAAGCCAAGATCCCCGGCCTCGACGACACCAACACCCCCGTCCCCCAGGACATTGCGGATAAAGCCGAGGCCGAGATGGGCATCGACGAGTTTGACTACCTCAGCTACACCCAGAGCCGCGCCTTCTTCTTCTGGGGCGACTGCGTCAAGCACGGCATCGTCAAGATCGAGGAGCTGCCGGACACGCTGCGCAAGCATATCAAGATGATTGACATTTAGCGAACAAGAAGACGTAAGTAGGAAAAAAGAAGTACCTCTTGCGCATAACAAAGCCATCCCATCATCGTACTTGCAGTGTTGCAATTTTTTCTAGAGTTTTACGGAAACAATATACCAAAGTAGTTTAAATGAAATTGTTCTTCAAGAAAATGCTTTGTAATTGCCAACCTTTTTGTATGTGAGTTTTCTATGCCCGATTTTTGTCCAATCTAAACCTCCTCTAACTCTAGTAAGAATAGTGCAGAATGAAGTAATAATGAATGCATATTGATGTCGTCCCCTTTTCTCCTCCGTCTTTCTTTTTATAGAGTCTACGCATCTAGCTCCAGACGGTCCAGCATGGTGTCAATCTTGCCCAGCAGCACCTGGTAGTTGATGGCGTCCGACGCGAACTCGTCCTCGGCGGCCTCTCCGTCCAGCGTGCGCACGCCATTCGATGCCTTTCCTACTCCAGACGACAAAGCAGCGCCATTCACCACCGCAGCCGCAGAATCACCACCGCTGTGCGCGCCGTCAATCATGGCCGCGGCCGCCTCAGCCGAGATTTCGCCGTCGTCCTCGAGAATGTCGTCGAGGCCGGCGTCCTCGAAGCGCAGGCGGAAGCGCTCCGACAGGTAGTACCGGATGTCGTCGAGGAGCTCGATGGTGTCTGTCTCCTGGCGGTCCCTGACGCGGTCGGCGCTCTCGCGGATGAGCTCGAGGAACTCGGGGTCGTCGACGTAGTCCTCGAGGCGCTGGGCGAGGTAGCGCGCGGCAAACTCCTCGAGGCGCTGCACGCGCAGGTCCCACGCGGCGTGGATCACGTCGTAGATGTTGATGGGCTCGACCTCCTCGACGACGGCGGGCGTGTCGTTGCCGTGGTGCCGGGTTGCTCCCGGCTTGGATGCCGCGGCCGGGGTCGCGTCGAGGCCGTGGGTGCGGTCGACGAGCGCGTTGCTGCGGCCGCTACCGAGGGTGCTGATGGCCACGGCGGCCTTGGCTTTGAGCGCGTCAAGAAAGAGCATGTCGGCCGCGTAGAGCAGCTCCAGCGCGTGCTCGAGCGGGCACGCCGCCGTTTCCGTGTACAGGAACTCGAGCACGAGCTCCAGCACCGCGGGGCTGCAGTCCACCGTCACCACGCGCAGCCTGTCCTCCCGGCGCGACTCGAGGAACTCGCCCGAGAACATGCGCTGAAAGTAGTCGCTGCGGATGAGCATGGCCTTATGCGCCGGGTACAGCACCGACTTGCGCGCCTTGCGCTCCATCGGGACGCCGAGGGCCGGCCCGATGGGGATGCTGGGCGTACTCTGCGCGTGAGACAAGGATGGCTCCAGTGGCGTTCGGGCACCGTCTTCGTGCTCCTCGTCGGGTTCGTCCGCGCGAAGCAGAATGTCGGCAAAGATGGAATTGCCGTGTTTCCAGGTAACTTGCTCGACGCGGTCCGAGTCGACCACCATCTTGTGGCCAATTACGTTTGCGCGGAAAAAGTCGCCAACCTGCTGCAGAGCGCGTCCGACTTCATCTTGATAGCGCTGGCGCGCGAGGCGACGGTCGCCTCCCTCGAGAATGGCCTCCCACAGGTGGTCAATTTCCAGCTGCTTGCTGATTTTGTCAACGCCGGTCAGGATATCCTCGTCCGACACCCCTTGCCTGGACGACGAGAGATCCTTCGGTACGTCTCCCAGGTAGATATACTGGAGGACAATGTGGAATGATTCGTCGGGAATTGCAGCCGCAAGTTTCCAAGCCTCGGTGTCAGGCTGGGATTCGAGCTTTTTGTGAAAGTACGGCGACCGGGCAGAAAGTAAAAACTTGTGCAGTTCAAAGGAGCGATTGTCAGATGTGAGTGTGATGTCTGATGTCTTTGGTGTGTCCATGGTCATGAGGGCGGTGATGTGCGATGACCAGTACACAAAGGGATCCGAGGACTTGGAAAAATCATACTGAAGGAGAAGAGTTCGTATTCTATCGTTAAGGGCGTTGTATATGCATCGTTCTCCTTGAAAAGTATTTCTTTCCGCGAGGGCTCCTGCTCAAGGGTAAGCCAGTGCGCTACCAGTCTTGCGAAGGGGACATACCTGCTTCTAGCAGCAATTGAACCAGTTCATAGTGGCCACACAAGCTAGCCTATAAAATATGAGATCCGAGTCACTCGAATAAGAACGTGGAAGCTTACAATAATCAACGGCGTGTAGTCGAATTTATCTTTGCCGTTGATGTTGACGCCGATGTTGATGAGTTCTTGGCATTTTCGGAGGTCGCCATGGCGGCAGGCGATGAGGAAGTCATTGAACTCAGTGCTCTGATCAAGAGGATTGTCGTCTCTCAATACACCATCTTTGATCAATTTATTCTCCTCGCGTAGCTTGCCCTCCAGGCCAAATTTTGTCATTACCATCTTGACCACACTCGGGTTTGGTCCGCTGGAGCCCGCGCACACTTGGGAGATACCGTTTAGGGAAGTACACCCATTCAATCACCAAGTTGCAAACGTGACAAAACGAAAGGAAACGACTGCCAAAGGCAATGTATAATATAACAATATTAAAGAGCAGTTTTTTAGACTATGCAAGTGTCGGTCGGTGTTTAATAATGCAAGCCCGGTGAGGCAAGTCATCGCCGACGCCACTAGCGCACGGGCCATGCAGAACGGCAGCCACACAATATGCCCCGCCACACCACGCTATCGATAAGCATTCACCTTACATAAGGCATTGTGGCTAGGCTACCTGCAGCGGTTGCTATGGCACCGCTCCAGACTGTTTACTATGGCCGTCACCCTGGTCTCTACCAGTGGGTCGAACCGGGATGCTGCAGGACTTCGTGCACGACAACGTCGACTTTGCTACTATTACCTATGGCACAAGGCACCTATTTTCAAACTTCATCCTCTTCCCTTCACAACAACATCCCCAGGTACTAACCCCCAACAGCAACACCTCCTCCCTCCCGCCTTCGAGCATCTACTGGCCAAGAGGGCATCAACGGAGGACGTCTTACATGGGCCTTTCGATTAAGTCGGCATCGCCGTGAATTCTTCACCATGTCGTCCGAGGATAAATACGAAACTCTCGAGAAGATTGGTTAGTGCTCTACTTCCAGCCTCGGGGATAGCAGCCGCCGTCGTTTCCTTTCGTCTCCTGCTAACTTATACCTTGCGTTAGGCCATGGCTCTTTTGGCGTGATTCGTAAAGTTCGCCGCAAGGCGGACGGCTTCATCATGTGCCGCAAGGAAATATCCTACCTTCGAATGTCCCAAAAGGAACGAGAGCAGCTGCACGCCGAATTCCAAATTCTCTCCCACCTTCGACACGCCAACATCGTCGCTTACTACCACCGAGAGCACCTCAAGGCGAGTCAGGACTTGCACCTCTACATGGAATACTGTGGCAATGGAGATCTTGGACGTGTGATCAAAGACTTGCAGCTCAAAGGCCAGAGGGCTCAAGAGAGCTTCGTCTGGAGCATTTTCAGCCAGCTGGTTCTTGCCTTGTACCGCTGTCACTATGGCATTGACCCTCCTGAGGTTGGCACCAATATTCTCGGCCTCACTCAGGGTGTGGCATCGGCGCCAAAGACTCCTGCCGGAGCTATGACAATTCTCCACCGCGATCTCAAACCCGAGAATGGTGAGAAAACAGCACGCTGCAAGGGAGGCACACGCTAACCGAAATAGTTTTTCTGGGAGAAGACAACTCAGTGAAGCTTGGCGATTTTGGTCTATCGAAGATGATCAAATCCCATGACTTTGCCTCCACCTACGTCGGCACACCTTTCTACATGTCCCCCGAAATTTGCGCGGCCGAAAAATATACCCTCAAATCTGATATCTGGTCGCTGGGCTGTATCATCTACGAGCTCTGCGCTAGAGAGCCTCCCTTCAACGCTAAGACACACTATCAGTTGGTCCAGAAGATCAAGGAAGGCAAGGTGGCACCCCTGCCGGAAATTTACTCCCCGGAGCTGAACCAGGTCATTCGAGACTGTCTCAAGGTAAACCCCGATCGCCGGCCGGACACAGTGCAGCTGATGAATCTGCCCGTGGTACGCCTTATGAGAAAAGAGAAGGAAGTAGTTGACTACAACAAATCCCTTCGCTCCAGAGAAGAGATGATTCGTCAAAAGGAGAGAGAGCTCAACGAGCGGCTGGTCGCATTCGATAAGGAGAAGCAGCAGATTCGTGACGACGTTGACGCATCTCTGCGCCTTGAGTGGGAAGTAAAGGCACGCTTAGAGATTGACCGCCTGGTCAATGCAGAGCTCGAAAACTTACAAAAGAAGTTCGAGGAAGAGGTCAAGGCCAGAGTAGAGGCCGAGTTGGCCAAGAAGGCCGTTTCATTTGCTGGAAAGGACGACGAAAAGTACACAGATGACTATGCCTCGTCTGTCAACAAATCAGATTACCCACAGTCATCAATTGGCCCGAGTGGAGACGAATACCCATCAACAACCGATATTAGCGAATACTCGATGGACAGCCCAGATACCTCCAAGGAGATCAAAAAGACAGCCCGAACTCCATTCGCTAGGGCGCAGACTATGTTTGCCGGGCCAGCTGGCACGCCGATGGATATTGAGATGGCCTCGCCAAGCCCTATTGCTATTGCTTCCCTTTCGCTTTCGCCTCGTCGCAACGGCGCCACGAAGGCCCCGACCGCCAAGCCGGGCAACATCTTCGCCGCCGCCGCAGCCACAGCTGCAGGTGGTCTTGATTCGCGATGGGAACTCCACCGCGAACCCATACTGGTCGATTCAGATGACGAGGACATCTGCCCTTCGCCTACGCGGCACATCAAGTCGTCCAAGAACCCTTTCAAGACGCGCCCGGTGCTTACCTCCCAAAAGTCGTGCCCCGTCAACCGCGTTAAACCACAGGGCTCTAATACCAAAGCTGCAGTCTCTCAGCCAGATCTCGCTCCCCGTTCGCCCAGCCGCAGCCCAACCAAGATTCCCGTCGCCAACAGTGGTGACGTGCCTACGGGCCCCGGGCCTCGCGAGGGGCTGTCGCGAGCTCGCTCGGTAAAGAAGGAGCCCTCTTCTACTTCCAACAACGCGGGTGACACGCTGGGCAAGGTTGCGGCTAAGAACAACCTCCGTGGCCGAAGTCTCGTCGAATTGCAACAGGCCAGGGCCGGTGGACGGCCACTGAGTGCCGCAGGCAACGCACCTGGTTCCGAAAACGTGAGCCCCAAGAGAGCTGCCGCTTTCCGTGAACGATTGGCCGCTGAGCGCCGGGAGTACGAAGACGCCGTTGCCGTTTGGGATCCTGAGAGAGACGACATGCCCAGCCCATTCCTCAATCGCCGGCGAAACATCAAAGTCTAACAGACTGTTTATTTTTACACGAATGCAACGAATTAAATGAGGGGAGAACAGCGGACCCCAATGCTGCAAAATCTTTTCGCTCGTGCCGAATCGATAGAGCCCAGAGAGTTCAGATGAACTTGGTGCTCAATTTCTTTTTTACAACTTTCATTTCATTTCCTTAATCATCTTTGCATCAAAATCAGACTGTCAAAGGGGAAGTCTTGTCGGACTGAGAGCAGACCATGAGGCGTCGAAAGCATGCTCCAGGATAGCACTCCTTTTCTTTCTTTCTCTGTTTTCTTTTTGGGACTTCACCTCACTGTAACGAACATATTTTTCATATTTTGTTTTGAGTTTTACTCAAAGGAGTAAGAAACTTGGGAAGAAGCGCGTTGAAGGCGTTTGTTTGGCATTGGAAAGGCATCTTATACATCTCTGCGGAGGCTTTGCTCTTTTTATAAGACCTCCTAGCTTACCATTACTTTTGTGTCAATTTACTCATTCTTGGTTAACGTGCGTTCCATTCTGCCCAGTAGCTTGCGTGCGCGTCTGCGTATTCGCCCAAGCCGTGACTCAGATAGTGCCGTTGCAGGCTCAGCCGGAGCAGTCAAGCTAGACCATCTTCACTGAACGACTGAAAAACTGTGGCGTGATCTAACTGCCAGCCATGTTTTGTTGTTGAGCGCACAAAAGAGCACTCCGCTGTCGGGGCTGGCGACTAGTCAATGATGACTCACGACGGGTAGATATAAATGCCCTTTCAGCGGCTTAGTGCTTGTCGATAGCCTGGTTGGGAGCTAACAAAATGGCAACAGAGAATCCAACACAGGCCGCTGGCCTGACGCAAGCAATAATTCCAAATGCGTTTCCCGAGAAAAACCCCCTAGACCGACTTCGTGTCTGCATTGCCATCGAGGTTTCCCGAGTCGTCAACGTAGAGAAGGCTCTGGTGTTTAAAGGCCTTGACCGTGCTGCTGCCCTGGATTCCGGCGACCTCCTCCTTGCAGTTCCTCGTCTTCGTGTTAAAGGTGTTGAACCAAGAGCCTTAGCTATAAAAATTGCCTCGGAGGTATTTTAATCTGTTTAGGACTGTGACTCGTCGTGGCTAACACGGTATAGTTTGATATCAGCCAAACATCGGGGCAGCTAAAGAAACCTGTCGCAGATGGAATATACGTGCGATTCTTCATCGAAGCCAAGGAGTGTTTTCACACTCTCATCCCTTTTATCCTGCATGAAGGTTTCGAGTATGGCTTCAATCCAATCCCAGGTCTAGTGAACCAAGAAGAACCCACGGCCGGACGAAAACGTATGATTGTGGAGTTTTCCAGCCCGAACATCGCAAAGAGATTTCATGCGGGACATGTTAGAAGCGCCATTATTGGCAACTTTCTGTCCAACCTGTATGAGGCATCTGGGTACGATGTGGTTCGCATGAACTACCTCGGCGACTGGGGCCGCCAGTATGGCTTGCTAGCCTGCGGTTGGAAGCGTTATGGTAACGAAGATGCGTTTGCCAAAGACCCGATAGGCCATTTGCTGGAAATCTACGTCAAAATTTGTGCTGATTTTGAACCCGAGGACAAAGCCTACAAAGTAACTCGCGATCGTGGCGAGGCCACGGCAGCGCTCGAATCGCAAGGTGTTCTCGGCGAAGCAAAAGCCAATTTCAAGCAAATGGAGGATGGAGACGAGGAAGCCCTGGAATTGTGGCGCAAATTCCGAGCCCTTAGCATCGAAAACTACAAAGAGACTTATGCGCGCCTGAACATTTCTTTTACAGTATACTCGGGAGAATCAGAAGTCTTACCGGAGACCATGGAAATGGCCGAGGCGGTGCAGACAAAACTTGGCTTGACGGAGCCTTACGACGGAGCGACGTGCATTGACTTTAAAAAGCATGGCGCACCGAAACTGAGCGAAGCAATTGTCCGAAACAGAAATGGAACAACGAGTTATTTACTTCTTGACATTGGCGCGGCCATCCAGAGAGAACAAGAGTACAGTATGGATGAAATGTTGTATGTGGTGATGAATGAGCAAGATGTCCACTTGAACCGACTTTTCAAAGCATTGGAATTGATGGGCGGAGAATACACTAAATTGTCAAAGAAGATGAAACATATTACTTTTGGCAGGGTAAGTCTTTTGCCAAGCAGACAGTTCTATCATTGACGTAAATAGGTGACGGGCATGTCTACCCGAAAAGGCACAGTGAAATTTCTCGATGAACTTATTACCGACGTCGCCGATTTCATGCATAATGTCATGCGCAAAAACAATGAAAAATATGTACAAATCGAGAACCCCGAGAAAGTGGCGGAACAATTAGGCATCTCTGCTATTCTTGTCCAGGACATGTCTGGCAAGAAGATTCACGACTACGATTTCAGTCTGGAGCGTATGACATCTTTTGAAGGTGATACAGGGCCGTATCTGCAGTATGCGCATGCGCGTTTGGTTTCCATTTTTAGACGAATCGACATTGCGCCCGGGGAGATGCTGAATGCAGATTTCTCAAGCCTGGAACACTCATCGCATGCAACAAACCTGCTGCGGGTCATGATTCGATGGCCAGACATGATGGCGCAGACGCTGAAGACACTGGAAGCGAGTACGATATTGACCTATCTATTCAAGCTTGCGCATGAACTCAGCGCGAGCTACGATCATTTGCGTGTCGTGAATCCTCCAGAAGGCAGAGCCGTGTCCGCAGCGAGGGCGGCATTATATAAAGCTGCACAGCAGATTCTGCGTAACGGCATGGTGATTTTGGGACTGACTCCAGTTGATCGGTAAGAATGCTCAGAAAGGTGAATGCTTTGGCTCTCTACCAATACTAACTGGTTAGTAGAATGTAAATAGTTTGCTTCAGAGGTGCGCTTTGCCACGAGGTATTGGGTGGAGAAGAGCGTGTTCTAGATGATGTAATGACGTCAATGTATGACGAGAAATGGTTGATGAATAGTAGAGCCACTACCGTACAACTGAGATCATCATAATCATCATAAAGAAGTGGCGCCCAAGCTAATTGCCGAATCTGGCTTCAGTAGCCCACCGAGGTCCGCGAATAAGTCCACTACAAACATAATAATTGTGACCAGTAGTGCGGACTTCTCAAGTTCCGCCTCGGGATAGCGTGTTTCTCTTTCTATATTTGAGCTGATACAGAAATGAAATAGTTGACTATCGCCGGGAAGAAATCCCCAAATGCCCATAAGTCGGGATAAACTCCTGCCGTCGCAAATACAACGGTCGGACTCGGCCCAATCCCCTTACCGCACAGTGATCCGTTCAAGGCAAGATTTTGCGGAGCATCACTCAACAGCGGCGGAAACGTTAGTTAACTAGTTCCAATGGTACTTTCATCACAGCCATTGAAGCGGGTTAGTGTGTTGGACCATTTCGCCTGCAGATTTACATAAGTAGTTTGCTACCGCCAGATCTCGATTCCTTTTCGAGGCACGTTGTACCGCTTGCTCAGTGGATTTACCTCACCAATACTCTCAAAATCAACAGCCATCATTATTCATCAAACCTTGACAACATGGCCGACAACAAATTTGCCCTCGTCACCGGCGGCTCTGGCTTCATTGCACTGCACGTCATTCACAAGTTGCTGGATAAGGGATACAAGGTGCGCGCGACGGTTCGGTCGCTCAAGCGGGCCGATGACGTTCGCAATGCTATTCGCGACGGCGGCGTCGCCGACCACAAGATCAATGGTATCGAATTCGTCGAAGTCGACCTCCTCGGGGAAAAAGGTTGGGACGAAGCTTGCTCCGGCGTCGATTTTGTGCTGCATGTCGCCTCGCCGTTCCCTGCCAGTGAGCCCAAGGATGAGAACGAATTGATCACACCCGCGCGAGAGGGCACCCTCCGTGCCCTCCGTGCAGCGAAGAAAGCCGGCAGCGTCAAGCGTGTTGTCATCACTTCATCCGTTGCTGCGATCCACTACGGACACGAGCCGCGCGAAGCGTCCGACCCCTTCACCGAAAAAGACTGGAGCGAAGTGAAAAATCCCAAGTCTTTTATTGGCGCCTACCCCAAGAGCAAGACCATTGCTGAGCGCGCAGCCTGGGACTGGCTCGCAGACGAAGGCAAGAACAGCTTCGAGCTCACTACTGTCAACCCGGCCATGGTTTTTGGACCAGCGCTCGGTAAAGGAGTCAACACGAGCCTTGAGATTCCAAAGCGCTTGCTGTCTGGCCAAATACCGGCTCTTCCTGATCTCAATTTCGGCATTGTCGATGTTCGCGACGTTGCTGACCTCCATGTGCTGGCTCTTGAGTCTCCTAAGGCAGCAGGCCAGCGTTATATTGCCATATCCGACGAACTGTCTGTTTCTCTCAAGCAGATGGCTACCGATCTGAAGAATGGCCTACCGGCCGGAGATGCGAAGCAGGTTCCTAGTCTCCCCGCACCTAAATTTATGATGCGTCTCGCCAGCTTCTTTGATAAAAGCATCGCGGTAGTTGTTCCGGACATCGGCGTCGTTCGTCCCACGTCGAACGCGAAGGCACGCGATGAGTTGGGCTGGCGCCCCCGTAGCGCAGCTGAAGCTCTGGTTGCCAGTGCCAAGAGTTTGAAGGCTAATGGTGAGGTCTAAGACGATCTTAGAAACAAGGAGGACGAAATCGATAGGAAGTGGTTTCCCATATTGGGTGCAGCATATAGCTCAATTATGTACTTAGCTTCGTTGCTCTCGGCGGGATAAGTAAGTTGCTGGCAAGTTGGCTTAGGCCTCTATTGCTTTGGACTTTAGCTTATGATATCACTTAAACAGGAGGAAAAATTATCTGAAAGGAAACTAATATAATTAATTTAAGAAATAAAGAGAAAATCAAGAAGTAAGGGAACTGTGCCGTTCATGGATCTAACACCAACGACCTTCATGACTAGGATGTGGCTAGTCAGTGCTTATTTCTTTGCTGGCGGAATCTTGCCGTTAAAGAGAGCAGCGTTGAGACAATCATAGATCGTGCGACCGATGGGCAGAGGAAAAATGTCATAACACTTCTGAGCAACATTGGTGGCAAAAGGACCCAGATCGTCAACGCACTGTCTGACTGCGTCGCGCGCCAGATCAGGATTTAGGCTGATGAGGGTAGAGCAAGAGGGAGGAAGAGTCCGGTGATCTGATCAATTCGGCAAGACAGAATCTTATCTCCGTTTGTGTTGGGTCCATTGCGGCTCTGGAAGCAAGTGTTGAAGCGGCTGAATGCGTAAGGCCCAAGGCTGGCTGCACGACTGGCAGTGGCGGAGTCGGAGGCAGCACCTGTGAGACCACTAAGCTTGCGGCAAGAATCGGGCAAGTTGTCGCGAGTAGCGCAAATTTGAGAAGGGTTGGGGTTGCAGTTGTTTGGGACTTCCTCAGTATCCGGCAGCCCGAGCGACTTGACTAAGCAGTTCAAAATGTCATCCCCCTTGATCAAGACCTTTCTCAGGCAGTCGGCAGAATTCCCGACTGCAAACGGTCCGAGTGCAGCGAAACAAGATTCGCTCTGAGTGACAAAACCCTGCCCGGTAGTACCAGCAAGGGCAAAGCACTGGGAAGGCAGAGCAAAGAGGCAGCGAGAGAGAACGACGTTGCGCAGGCAGTTGGTGATCGTGCTGCCAGAGCTGGTGGTACCTTCGAAGATGCAAGTGACAGCGTCACTACTGCAAGCGACCCCGAGTCTGGCAATACATTCGGGAATACCAGAAGCGAGAGCGGTGGCGTTCTTCTGCGCAAGACTCGAGCAAGCCTGGGGCAGAGCAGAGGCGCAGACGGAGGAGGTAGGAGTGGGAACGCATGAAGAGGTGGAAGTGGTAGTAGTGATCTTGCTAGGTGTAGTGGAAGTAGTTAGAGGACCGGTGGTTGAGCTGCTCTAGTGGATAACCGTAGGAGATGCGCTGGCCTGGGGAGTGATCGTAGAAGTCCCACCGCTCTGAGGAGTGATTGAAGTAGTAAAGCTGCTCTGGGGAGTGATTGAAGTAGTAAAACTGCTCTGGGGAGTGATTGAAGTAGTAAAGCTGCTCTGGGGAGTGGCTGAAGACGGAGAGTTGCTTAGGGGAATAGCGGTAGAGCTGTGGACAACGGTGCTGGTGCCGATAGTAGTAGGAACAGTCGAAGTGGCAGTAGAGATAGTAGTGCTTGAGATGGATGGAACGGTGACTGTCACGGTGGTAGCAGTCGAGTTCGTGCCGGTGAAGTAGGTGCAGTGCTTGTGCCGGGTCCCAAGGTAGAGTTTCCAGGAGTCACAGTCACGGTAACAGCCGTGAGAGGAGACGCGGCAGTTGTGGTCAACGCAGTGGCGTTGGAGCTGGGAATGACAGCGGTAGTGCCACCAGTACGAGAGACAGTATCTGTGGTGACGGAAGGGGGCTCTGCCGTGGCCGTGCTATTAGACAGAGTCGAGTTGGTTCGCGTGGTAGTCTCCGTGACGAGAGTCTGAGTGGCCGAACTGCTGCTTTTGGGTGTGGTTATAGACACAATGACAGTGGTAGTAGGAGAAAGCACAACCGAGGAGTTAATAGTAGTGCTATTGGCGAAAGGAACTGTGGTAGTTGCGGTGTTGGCAAAAGTGGTAGGAACAACAGTAATGGTGTCCGTAGTCGTTCCAGGTCCACTGGTGGAGCTGGTCGTAGGCAGACCAGTGCTGCTGGTAGGACAAGTGCTGAATGAATTGGTTAGCATGTGAGATGTAAGAAATATAAATTACTTACGCCGTCAAGGTGCTGGTAACAGTGACGATCACAACCCGGCTATCAGTGCCAGGAGCGGTGACTGTGACAGTGGTGTTGGGACAATCCGGTCGCCACGCAGCAATGCCTATTATAGCCTATTGTCGACTACAAGACGTTTGAGTCTGGGCCTTTGTCTAGTCCAGCCCTTTGCTGGATTACGGCTAGGAAAGCTTTCAAGGTTGCTTGTGAACGTGCGAAAACCCAAATAGAATAATAACAAGGCAGCTACGGTGCGAGTTTGCCTTACTGACCTGTCTTGAATACGTGCAAAACTGGATCGGGCTTAAGGCCAATTGCCTTGAAGCAACTGCACTGGGCCTCCCTCAACTAAGCACCGAACTTTGTCTGATCGTACCACGCTGGGGGATGCTCTCGTCGAGTCTCTTGTCTCCACCCCAGATTAGCCATGAACACAAGGATGGGCCACATTCAGCTTTCCATTTTGACTGAAAAATCTCCCTTCCCTAGTTAAGCTAGATCTCATGGACAATGGTGGCCGATTTGCCTTGACTTAGGGTTTCTCAAACTAGAATCAGCAATAGAGTCATGCTTGAGCCTTCTCAACGACCGCTTTAGGATTACCTGCAAGTATCTAACGCGATTAACCAGCACGGTTGAGTGAGTAAGGAGATCAGCCGCCAAAAACTTCATGAAGGGCAAGGCTCTGCGTACCTCGGACAGTTCAAATCCTAGCCTCTTAGCCCCAATCGCCTTGTACGTCTATTGTTGGGCTCGATTTTTATTTTAAAAGAGAGAAAGTTGCTTGATTCCCCCCATTGAGGTCTATTATGAGTTCTAGATGTCATTTTCAACGTTTTGACTTGGTGTCACTGTCGTCATGTAGTTTTTACTGCCACCGTAACATGGCCCGGTGGCTGGTGCGACCGACTGGCCCATACTAAGTTGGGTTTATGTTATAAAGAGCTGACGCATGCTTATTGCATGACAGTTGAAGTCAAGGGCAATTCCCGATTGAATCGGATGTTGATTGGCGAAATAAAGTATTATTCGAAAGCTGATTTCTCGTAGATAGCTTACATTCCCCGCACGCGTCGGCAGCGCAGCGGGCGAACTCTGTGCAGAGCTGTAGCAAGCCGAGTGTTGCGCAAGGTTGATACCTAACAAGTAGATTATAATTGACGCCGTGTCAGACGTGCGCCTGACAGATACCTTCAGCTCTGGCCTTGCGTGAAGTAAAGATTGGCAGCACTTCTGGCGAAGTGCCGATGCTGCCGATACTGCCATCTGTCACGATCTGTTGTGATCTGTCGCGAATGCAATGCAGAGTCATATATTCGAGTTGTCAAAATCTTGCTCCGAGTTCGGGGCAAAAGTCTCAGCTGCGCACAGTGTTATAGATTAGTAGACTGGCTATGAAAGACGCCGTGGGCCGGCACCACATGCACTGGCTCAACCAGCAGCAGTGTAAGTTGGTGTGTACTTTAAATACTATAAATTGCAGCTACGTGTCGGGCAAGGGCCACGAGGTTTCTCCCAAAACGTAACAGGTATTGATAAAACAATGCTCGCCTCATGTGGGAAGTGTTCCTTCATCGGCCGGCGAGATTTTGCGAAAGACCATTCGTCGTTTTCACGCTACGGCCTGATATATCTCCCTGCGTCAGTGCAACACATAAGCTCGCAACCTGTTTTATCTCAATCCAACGTTGGCCCAGATGCGCAGATGGCAAAGTGTAACAGCAGGCTGCGTATATCTATTCGCACACGCCGAGTGCCCTCACAAGGTGGGTGACCCGACACAGGAATGTCTAGTCCGCACTGTGGTACATAAACAAAGAACAAAGGGGGGTATAAAATCGTACAAAAGCTAGAATCGTCAAAATCACCTCTCCAGTTTCTTTCGTGGCCGTAGCCACCAGATACACAGTTTCCAGCTGGAGATGCCCCCAAACCACCCAAAACACGCCCCGCATACAATATCCAGATTCAGGACAAGAATATAAAACAAAAGATCCACTCCAACAAAATACATACAATTGAAAAATCATATTGCGCTGGCGACAAAGTCTCAGACGGAACCGCCTTTTCTGATCCGACTTCTGGAACATGACCGAGGCTGCCCCACAAGAGCTCCCCGCGCGACTGAAATAGATTTCAGATAACTGAAAAGCAAGAAAAACCCAGCCTCCTGATCGTCTAGACCTGTCGTTTTTCCCTCTGGGTGCTTGCTTGGCCAGGGTTTGCCGAATCGGAACCGAAACGTAGACGGCCGTGCTTCGCGACCGAAATTCCTGAAGCGCGTTCCGTGAGCATTGGCTGAGAGCAAATGGACCTGCGCTCGCGCCTCGTGCAAATAAGAATCGACAAGTTCAAAGCAGCGAAATAGGAGTTAATGACAAGAGTAAACCAAATCGAGTTGATGACATATAATAACCGAAGGAATAATAATAATAATCGAGGTAAAAACAAAAGTTGAGAGCCGCGAGGCATTTCATCTTGCTAGGCCGTGAGGCCCTAATACTGTTCTTTCATTTGCCGACCTGCCTTCATCAAAATGCAATCTGCACCAGGGTTTCGAAAAGATTCAAACACCAATGATGTGAAGGCGCGATTCTGAGAGTTGCTGATGAGTTCGTGGTGTATGTTGTGTCGTTTTTCTGCAAGTATCAACTTGTAATATGTACGGCTGACTGATAGCAAACCGGCTTCAAGTTGACATGAGATATTTGAGATTTCAGATCCTCAGTGTCGATGTCGGTGCGAAGAGCTGTGATGGCGTGAGCCATGCTTGTGCGACGACGAATGTTTATGTCGACTGGAAGATCCGCTGGCGTCGAGGCTTCGTTCCAAATCCTCTACTCTGGAGCGGTAACCCTTGACGATATCTTTGACATTGGCTATGCGATCGAAATCCATTTCTAATTCGTCGAGCTGACGCAAGATCTCTCTGTAACGGGTGATCTCGGCCTCTGCGCCATCGATGATATTTCCGGCACGGTCATATTGAACCTGGGTAAACATCTGCGCTTGCTCGCTGAGGTACTGTATGTTCTGCTCGATGCTGGCCATGAGTCGATCGAAATAGCGGCCGAGAGCGGCGAGGGACGAGCTATCGAGCAGCAGCAATCCCTGGCTGCTGGCTCTACTAGCAGCACGAGAGGAGCTGGAGCCACCGGCGAGTGCAGCCTGGCCTTGTCGCAAAAGCTGTATCTCTTCGGCCGTCAGACCCAATTGCGTATCCGGAACGGCGTTGGTCGTCATGGCGGCGCGGCACGAGCAACGCGGCGCAGAGCGCCCAGGCGCTGGAAGGGAGGCAAGTTTCGAGCCGCCTTTGCGTCGTCGAGCGGTAGTAGGAGGTCGCGAGAATCAGCCAGGTGCGGCTTTTTAATTGCCTGGGATGACCGAAGCAGCTGGCGATGGTCTTTGCGACACCAGCGCGAGGCTCGACGACAGCTAAAATGGGCGTGTGGCAGATACGCGCCGCGGAGAGGTCGGGGGCGGCGAGGAGGACGAGCGCATCCAGGACTGTTGAACCGCGATCGGGGTATCGGATGATGAGCTGACAGGACGGGCGGCAGCGATCATGACCTCGGGGGAGCGACGGTGACGTCGACAAGCATGGTTTCTGGAGTGTCTGTTCGGTGATGCAAGGTCGAGAGCTGTGTCGGAAGGGAGCGAGGGAGAGGGGGAGAGCACAAGTCGAGAGGGGGAGCAAGATGCGGAAGCGAGAGAGGGCTTTTTGATCACCAGCACCCCCGGCAGACGAGACAGAGACACCTGCGGCTGCACTAGCGCCAGGAAGGAAGGAAGACGGCGAGATGGTGGTGGTGGTGCTGATGGTGGTGGTGGTGGCACATGTTGGTTAGGTATGAAACCATGGCTGGGTCAGACTATTGGAGAAGGCGAGCCATCGCGGGCCAGAGGGTGTCCTGATGCGCCACGGAGATGTTTAGTGGGTGTTTAGACAGTGGTGAGCGGCGGTTTAGTGAGGAGACCTGGTGGTTGCAGCGCCGAGGGGCTTCTGGGGCGGGGGAGCAGCTCCCCTGTAAATCCGATGCCGCCCGCCAAAGCCCGCCCAGAGAGAGCCAGCTTAGTGCTTGGCCTTGGCGCTAGCGGCCTGCAGGGGTCCCAAGATAGGCTAGACTGCCCGCTGGGCCACTTTGCTCGGGCACTAAATGCGCTATCGATTCCCTAATCGAGCGCTGTAGACACTGTAATCGTACAGAGTGTGTGTAAGCGCTTGGGCGAGACAGGTGCGGTGACAGAGATGGGTCAGAGACTAGAGTCAGAAAAAGAAATAAAATAAAACGAAATGAGAAGAGGAAAAGAAGAAGTAAGACATGGAAAGTCATAGGTATAAGAAAATACTAGAAATAATGAGGAAGTGGGCAAGCAAGGACCGGAGCAATCGACTCAAGCGGTGAGTGAGGCAAGATGGACTGTAACAAGACGGACAAGAAGTGCGAGAAGCACAAGAACTACAAGAACTACAAGAACTACAAGAACTACAAGAACTACAAGGAATACAAGAACTACAAGGAATACAAAGAGTACAAAAGCAACGAGAGTGATAAGGGCTCCAAGAACTACATGAGCTACAGGAATAACAAGGACCACAATGACTGCGAGGACCATAAGGACGACAACGACCTCAACGACTACAAGGACTCTAAGGATTACAAAAGTATAACAAGTACAATATAAAAATGAACAACACGAATAGAACCAACTGAAATGGATCAAAGGAGCCTTAATCTCCGACACAATCACGTTTAATGCTTTCTATTGCCATCACCACCAGTGCCGCTATACACTTCACATGCCAATATATACCACATTGGCTACTCTTTCCACGTAGCCTCTGCTTCAGCTTCCTCAATGTACTCATAGACCTGGTCAAAAAAGTCGTATATTCTCCGTGACCCTTCATCGTTGCTGACGCTCTCTTCTTGATGTCTAAATACTCTTCTTGATGTCTAAATACTTTTCTTCATCCGCGTCATCCTCGCCCATGGCGACAAAGATGCCGGCAAAGCGAAATTGTATTGCATTCAAGATGATTCGACACATTCTACCGTTTCCGTCTAGGAATAGGTACATCCGCGCGAGTTCTAGAGAGTGCTTGGCGGCGAGAGAGAATGGATTGACGACGTCGCTCGCCGTAGCCAGCTCCTCTTCCAGATCACGACACAATTGCTTCATCTTCAGAGACACACTTGAGGGAACCACGAAATTCGTTGCCGCCTGCTCCGACAATAGCCGTGTGATATATTCCCGCGCAGACTCTAGCTGGTGGTTTTGACCCTTGCTCGTGGATGACGGCAATCTCATTGCGCAGGATCTGATGAGTGCGCTTATTCAGCTCTTCCATCATGGATCCGCCCTCGATAACGAACTTTTGCATCATATATCCGTAAGCTTGAATTTGCTGTACAACCTTTCGCTGGCACAGTGCCGCAAGTCCCCCCAGTTCTACTCTCAGCGACGAGTTGGCTACATGGCTGTGCCGTGGCATTCCAATATCAGCATCCTCTTGCCCCCTTAGCATGTGCCGGCACAGGAATTTTGTCGTCTAGAAGTCGAGCCCTACATTTTCAATTCTGTTGCCTCCAAAAATGGCATGTGTCAACATCTTCTCCAGCTCTCCTCGAGGTAGTGTTTGCAATGTCTCATCAGACGGCACCAAAGCGGCCTGCGCCGCCACTAGATGCGCTGTCGCTTTACAGAAATCAAGATCCAGCGATACATGTGTGGCATAATTTCGGTGTATATCGACTTTCAGAATTCCCACCAATCTGCCAGACACGAAAGGCCAACAATGAAAATTTTCATACATTCTGCTAGCGCGGTCGATGCAGGTCCTTATATACGCATTGAAGCTCTATAGCTTTTAAAAAATATCGTGCTTTGGATAAGCCTTTCAAAGTCTACAGCAAAATATTCTTACGGCTGCAAGAGCACCACTGCAAGTTAAGTGTGCTGCGGCTTGTCAGGAGAGTTCTACTTCGTGTTGCAGGTCCCCCATCATCAGATACGCCTTTGCCATGACAGAGAACCAGGTAGTTACTATAAGTCTCCTTATTACTGAGTACTAAAGAGCATGAAAGCTGTTTTGGAGTCGAAGGCGTCCTTGAAGTATGCTTTTCATCGCGATAAAAAGCCTGAGGGTTGACTGCCATAGCTACGCTCTTGTCACCCCCAGGCTATGAATGATGGAGCCCTTCAGAAATATGCAAATGTCTTTAAATCTAGTTATAAGCTGAAAAGAGGGCCAATCGTGATGTACTTTTGCGCTTCACTGTCGTGTCTGTTGACTGCGGCTACCCGAACGTTACACCTACTGAGCAGACAAGTACCCAAACATGATTTATTGCGTGACACAAAGTCACGATTTGATAGGTAATTGGTTGCAGATTCTTCTATTTGTTTTGACTGCGAATCACCACATATAAACTTATAGAGCCTAGAGTTCTGCCAGGCTTGAGCTTTAAAAGACACGTCATTCCTCCACAGCAAAGGTTGTTCTATTATCACCCCATCACATGTTTCTCGGCATCCGAGTTCATCGTTTGTTAGAAATTCGGTACTTCAGAAGAATGATATTGTTTTCCGTCTCTTGAAGTGCATCGGTAATGATACCCTCCTTTTGCTGAAGTTCAGCGATTTCGCCCTCGAGCTCCAGACTCGCAAAGTATTTGCTGGTGTTGCCGCTTCGATCATGAATGCTCTTGAGTCTATCCAGGGCAGCTTTCTTTTCCCTCATTGTTGAGTGAAGCTCAAAAAACTCCTGCTTCAGCTCTGCGTGCTTGTTCTCCGCGGCAGTCAGTTCGACCTGCAGCTGTGAAATCGATGCATCCGACATATTGAAAGAGAGATGAGGCAAGGAATCGATTGACTATGGTCCAAGTGTACAAAAACAGTGCAGATCACGCCTTGGACGATGTAGCCCCAAAAGGTATGTGTTCAAATGTGAGTGCTTTGTTTTTCCCTTGAGTCGTCGCGAAGATTGATCTGAGCTGGAAATCAAATATGCGTTGGAAGAAAATTTCATAGTCTTTTATAGTGATAAAGATGTGAAATACACGTGCCTGTGAGACTGTGATAATGCGCCTACGAAGGCTTGACGCTGGCGGGAGATTCAGTGCGACAGAGAAATGCTCTGGTTGACAGGTCCTCTCAACCGTTCGAGAGTGATGCTTCAATGCACTGCAAAATGATACCTCTCAATATTGAGCTAGTTTGTGAAAAAGGCTTAGGTTCTATAAGCGAAGCGACCGCTAGTGGTTATTATTGCGAAGCAATAACATTTGGAAACGAGGTTAATGGATCACGACCGCCTCACTTGGACATGAGGAGTGAGGCAGTAATGCAGATGAGGCAAGACAACTGGCATGTTGCGAAGCTCAGGATGAAATTTGTGCCAATCGCAGCTCAGTGATATGTTACACGGCAGAAAGCATCGCTACACACTCATGTGAGTGGCGAGAAAGAGAGACATACTCTATCAGTAGATGAATACCACTTTGTACCTCACCGCGATGTATATCCCTGTATCATGGCTTTGCACAAGGCTACCGACCGTGAGAGTAGCACGCAGCGAAGCCTACTTAGATTAGCAAGCAAAGTGTCTTTGATATAACGCTCTAAAGAAGTTACTGAACTTATGCGAACTTCGGGTCTGCAAACATTCCTCTCTGCGACCATGCTATTGAGAGCTTGCCAGTCTCGCCAATTTACATCCACAGCAAGCAAAGGAAATAATACATAAGTTTTACCAGATAGATGAGAACGTGGGCTATATGGACGAACATGGTGCACTGCACTGTCAGTGCCGCGTCCTGGCAATCCTTGGCAAGTGACCGTCTTCCACGACTTTGCCCACACCGCACTAACGACGCTGGAGTCAGCCTGTTAGTACGTTGCTTGCTTGCGAGTAGGTTACAACTCTCTCCTATCGTATGACAAAGATCCCTGTCGAAATTACTGCACAAGCGAGAAAGATACAAGCACCGTGGCCAGCCAGAAGGCCCGCATGAAGAGAGATTCTTCGACCTGGCTTTGCCGACTCTTGTTCCCATACAGCCCGGCAATTTACAAGCCGAGTAAGACAAAGTTCAACTATTCAACCTCTTTCATCAGCCGCATAGCAAACTGTTTGGACTCATGGAGTCGGCAATTCGTTGTCAGCTACTTTATCGGTATTTGACTTGCATCCAAGAGCCTTTTTCCTGGAGCCGAATGCACCCCAGTGGGGATTTGCGGATCAACGACAAGGATTAGGACTGCTGATGAAGCGAGATGGACTTCGCAGATGTGATGCGTCGCAAGAACTGCCGAGATGTGCAGCCCAAGTAGCATTACTCGCATGTCCAGGATCTCCCGTCCAGGCGACACCAAGGGCATCTCATCTTCCAAAGTAAAATCATGATGAAAGGCCGCATTGAAGAAATAATATCCACATACGCTGGTCAGGTCCACCGAGCGTTCAAGCCGCCCTATGGTTAGTGCAAGAGTGGGCTTTTCGCATCACAAGCTCGTGCATAAATCTCAGCAGCGCGCGCTGTCGACCACATGCTGAATGCCAAGACAAAAAGAAGGAGCCAGAGAAGATTAAATCGAACATCGCGTGGTATCAGCCTTGACCGCCCCGTCCCTGAAAGTCAGGTCAGGGAGGCAATTATGTACATCAGCACTCTCCGTCTGCTGGGGAGGGGCGTGGCCGTTGTTCTTGCGCCCGCTTGAGGTGTGGTGCTTGAGTCAAGCATGGCGAAAGCACATGAAGTTTTCGGCGACCCGCAAAGAACAGCTCACGAAAGCCGAGGACCGGGCTCTGGAAAATGAGATACTCATTAGACGGCTTGTTTGCCGATTGCTGCAGTATCGCATATGCAGAGTTGGGCGGTTCTTCGCTCTTCAAATCTTAAGCCCTACAGGAGAGTAATGGCTTGTTGGGCTTCTAGAAGACATCACTATTGCTCAAGTGGTTGGACATGGAGCCTGAAAATGTTCTGTGACAGCTTCTAGTCTTGTTCCATTCGGAACCTAAAATGTTCAGTGGAGCAAGCCGCCATGCTAGTCTGCTTGCGCGGTGCGAATTCCGGGATGATCTGCTGTGCTGTTTCGGCCACGCTCACGAGTACCTGTCCGCTCTTTCATCAATTTCCTCGCACTCGTGCTGCATTCTCGAAACAGACAAACGCGCGCACATAGCAACAGCTAATGTGAAACGAGAGCCCAGTTCGCAAACCTCCGGCGCCGCGCTTTTGCGCCGAGTTCGGCACATGCACTAATTTAGCCACCAAGCCCCCATGCACGCTGGGCACTTGATTCACTGGCAATTGCGGCGCATGGGCTTCTGGCTTGTGTATTTCTGAAGCAGCGCGGAACGCGTGCTCTGTAGAAAGTCACGACAGGAAAAGCTGCTGCGAGTCCACCGGAGGCGTGCGACCAAGCCAGCCACGATAGCAAGGGCGTCACGATGAAGCATGGAGAGAAGACAGCCAGCCATGGCTGCGCCTTGTTTGCTAGTTGCCAAACAATTGGTCCACCTAGGCGAAACGTATGTACAGCGCCGCAGGTGGACAAAAAAAAAGAGACGGTAGGCGGCGCTCACACCCCTCCCCTGTTTTGATGTGCCTGCTAGTGGATAGTGGCTGCCACGTTTTCGCTAACTGATACAGCAAAGTTTCATCACGCCCTCCCAAATGTAGTTTCCTGTTCGTTCAGCCCTGCTCTTTGACCCCAGCCCCCTTCTTCACCAGCCAGACGTGGTAAACGATACACCGCGGCTTCAAGGCAGCGAGACATGATGGT
>JARDXD010000572.1:0-24507 GCA_029218145.1 Aphanocladium album
GGGCTGCTGCTGGGCAGCTGGGCTGGGCTGGGCAAGGCAAAGCAAGGTCTGGTAGGGATGTAGGTATTGCGAGGCAGAGGTCGGCAGGCTGGCTGGTGCCGGGCTGGCTGGACTGGCTGGGGGCCGGCCGTAGCATCAGTAGCGTGGGAGCGTGGCAGTCGGCCTGGGCCCGTGAGGCGTGCAGAGGGGTGGAGCCCAGCTGGTGCGGTACCTGTAACCTGTGGACTGTGGGCTGTAAGTAGGTTGACAGTGGTGCTACGGTTGCTGCGGGTGGTGGTGTGGCAGCCGTGTGCGGCGCTGTGGGAATCTGCTGAGCCAAGGTACCTTGACGCTACCAGAGGCTAAGCCCGACTGGGACATGTACCACGCCAGTGGTGACAGGGCACTGACAGGGCACCTGTGGCGGCTGCCAGGCTCACCTTCAGGGTCAAAGGGACAGTTACAGGGCCCCCGCCTCTGGATCAGATGCCCTGTAGCGCCTCAGGAACCCAATGTACCTGTCTGTGCAGCAAGGTCCCTGGACTCGGTGATACAACGCATCACTGCGTAGCGCCGCGGCCCCAATGACGCCTACGAGTACGAGGCACAGGTATGCGAGTGTACACCTCCAAATACGAACGTGATGATATTCGCTTCGTACTTCCTGTTAGCCCATTTGCTACCCATGAATGCTGGTCGCACAGGCACAGAGGTAGAAAATTAGGTTTGCTTCATGACGGGGGCTGTCACGTTCAGTGTAGCTGCTACTGCTAGCCTTTCCCGCGGCCAAGAACAACGCAGCAGAACTGTTGCAATTCATTCACGCATCCTTGATCCCTCTGCACCAGACACACGTTAGATAAAGTTCCAGCTAATAAACAATGCCAGTGGTAACTAATAAATACGTAGTAGCAAGCAGGTACCTGGAGCAGGTCAGACGGGCTGTGACGGCCTGGCCATGGTGGGGACTAACCTAGGATGACCATGGTCTGGTGTCCCGGCCCGTGGTGGGCGTGGTGGGCGTGGTGGGCGTGGTGGGGATGTGCTGTCCCTACCAGCACTGAGGTACCTCAGCAGCTGTCCTTTTAGCGGTCTCCATTGCTAGCAGCACTGCAATATCGCCGTACCTGGTCTAGGTGGTGTGCTAAACCTTACCGGAGCCTGACTGGTGCAAACATTTTCTGGCTGCAGCGGCCAGCCCGTGGACGATGCCTGCAATAACTACTAACTAGTACAGCTACGAAAGTACAACCTGTTGCTTCATGATGCTTCTGCCAGATTCGGCGGCCTGTACATCTGCGCCGGGGACCAGGTTCTGCAGCAAGGCACGCTGCCCTGCTGAATCGACCGAATCACTAGTCAATACCTAGATATTGGTATCAACGCCCGTCTGTGGAGTCTGTCGCCCGTAAATTGCAAGGAGCAACCCAGACAAGGCATTTGCTGTGGCATAACCTTAAGTTATGCTGTCGTGGGCCTCGTCGACGCTGCCTCTGCCCGTGGCAAGTCGCCTGCCAGAGCGCGCCTCTCTACGCCCTCACTGCCATCTATATGGTGCAGCCATTCGCGAAAATTTGAAACACCGTGTCATTGACAAACATCAAGGAACGAATGGCTTCCAAAACAACCATCGCCGCCTGCTCTAGTTAACCAACTACCTACGTATACCTGTCACTGTCACCCTTGGTGCTGGGGCTCGGCTTGTCCGCGCCAGCACAGAAAAAGAGGGCCCCATAAGACAGTGCACCCGCTTGTGCCCGCGCCAGTCTTGTTGGTAATACAATATCAGCCCTTCGGCGACCCAAAACGGGCGACAAGTGGCGAAGACATCTGCTCCCTCCCAATATTAATATAACAGAAAGCGTACTGTTGAGATGTAGTAGTCAACCACTAGGTATCTAGCCGTACAGTGCAGCAAGTTTCTATGCCCAGGCGCATGTGTGCTTCTCGTTTACGACAGGACGTTTGCTCGTCATGACAAACCCAGTCGACGTTGCCAGCTGCCAGCTGCCAGCTGCCAGCAAACGCAGCAACTCTCTCCCTTCACCATCATATTCCACGTCAATTTTGGAAATCTTATCACTCATCATCAATTCAACCTGATACAAACTCCAAGTCGCTGTCATCTCGTTCATCTTCCAACCATCTCCAGGGATGCTGTCTGGCCATGGCCCCACGCGCTCTCCCTGCATCACACCCAATCCGCAACGGCAGACCATCTTCAGCACATGCACAGCTGCCAAGGCCAAGATCCGGTCGCTGCAAATATTGCACCTCGATCTCAAATTTAGAATTCCACTTCCATCTCAACTTCTTTTATAGCATCGGCCCAGCAACAAAAGTATGCAATCCCGCTCCCAAAATCTCCGCATACCTGGCCGACGGCGCTCAATTTCAATGAGCAGCCCCGTTTTGCAATACGGCCCGTCCACCCGCGCACTAGGTAGGTACTTGGTGGCTCTGATACCGTCAATACTTTGCCCGTTTCGAGCGTCTCGCCTCTAATTACCTGGGAGGCATGCGCCTGCCTGTTAACGTAGCCACTCATATTACAATACTGTCGCAGAGTCTGTCTAGCTAGCCAGTTATGTGACGAGGCCCCCGGTGTCCCTTGTCCTATCACCATTCATCCGCATTCTCTGCCCCTCGCCTGTGAGACAAGGTTGTTATTTTCGACTGCTGAAAAATCTATTCTCGCCCTGGTACGCGCCGCTGCGCTGGCCGCCGCTGCGGATTCTAGACATCGTATCATTTCGGCCACCTTTTCTCGACACGGCTGTCCGCAGCCTTCACACGTCCCGTTACGAGAACACATGGCCAAATCGTCAACACACGTACGCCAATCGACTGCTACCTCCGTCATGCAGCATATTACTCGTCCTCGTTCCCGCATATCCGTGCCAACACGGCTCTTTCGCCCCCAGCAAATCCAAGGCACCCGCAAGGGCGTGCGCAACAGAGGAGGGTGTGGGCCGAATGCGCCTGGTGGATATCGGCTTGCGCCTGTAGAGCGTGGCCAGCTGGGTTTCCGCCAGACGCTGGCTGAGCAGCAAGCTTGGCACAAGCACAATGATGCAATGCGAGGCGACGCCATGGTCGTTACAAATTCATTCCAGCGGCTGCACTTGACAATTACTCTAATCATTGGTGACGAAAGAATTGAACAAGTTCATTAGTCATCTTTATCTTTTCTATGCTTCTCTTTTCATTGGGACATTCTGAAACAGTGTCGATTCAGCAGGCTGGCTACGAGTCAAAAACCTCCTCCATATCCCGCATCTTAAGCACTGACCTTGTCGCGGGAGAAGGTGCAGTTTCAGGATCGCTAATAGCGGAAATCGCTCTACTTGACCAAAGATTGACCCATCCATCCCGTCACAACAGTCGTACGACCTGCAGCTTGACAGCCTAGATATTCAGCAATCTACTTGCGTGATACAGAGAATTGCCTGGCTCAGTCGCAGCAGAAGCCTTGAGACATGCGTCCCTGCGTGCCTCCCAGAATCATCACCAACTTGGAGAAACTCGGAGAAACTTCGCTTAGTCGACACTCCTGTGCCAACTGTCGACAAAAATGAATATTCAGTCTAGGCGCTTTGATTCCGCTACGTTATACGGTATACAAGACAGTCACATTCGCTCAGGAATGCTAACAGAGGTGACGCTGCGCGCCGTGTCCCTAATATTAAAACTCACCAAACCGCCCTTTCCGCATCGGTCATTATTACCCTGGGATATCTAAATATTGTGAAAACAACACGCCGGAGTTCGGAAAGAAAACAGAAACTGATCTCGCCATTGGATGGTTTGCGGGCGACTCTGAATCACCACGCAATACAACGACTGGTCATGCGCCCGCGGCAACCACCCCCACCGTCAAAGCATCAGTACACATTGTTGCGAGACCACGCGTCTACGGCTTGGCCATCTCAGCAATTCGCTGCTGCTAATACTGCATTGAAAACAGCAACGCAAGTGGTAGTCAGCCTGCTTCAATTTTGGTCAGCTCCAACAGTTACATCGTGGTGTATGGTCATTTGTCCGCCACATGAGTTGCTTACGCCGTCCCCACAATCAAGAGCGAATCGGAGCCGTACTCAGCCTGGATGTTGAACTGCAAGATTAGTTGCAATAAACCTTGACAGGTTCAAATTGCAAATTGAAACGGTTCTACCTGGGCAATCGCCGTTTAGAGAGATCCTGTTGCTTCGAAGCTGGCAGTGGTTTGCCGCAGAAAAGGCTTTCTAGAAACTATTCAGGCACGCTTGCTATTGTGAACGGACTGGTCCGCTGCATGGCAATCAAACCGGCATAGCGGCCTTTTCCTTCCCTTGCCCAGCCCGCAGAATGTCCACCACGGGCTGACCAGCTTTCGCAAGGCTTGGCTACACACCCCCTCCATAAGGTGCAAGGCTTCCAAGTGCCGGCCGCTGCCAATTCAAGCAAAAATAAAAGAACAGAGTATGAGTCTATGAGAAATTCTGCGAATGGCGTGCGAGAGGTTCAAATATGGACAATCAAAATACTACCAGATTTCGCATTCGTCTATTGAGAAATCAGGCTCGCAAGCCGTAGACCAGGGGCACGCGCAGCAAGATAAAAATTCCCTTTGGTGGCCTTACAGTCGGCGTTAGCCTCAAAACGGTCACTACCAGCGACAGCGCGACAGAGGACACAAAACAGCCTTCCAAAACCGAACAGCTGGTCATTGTTTGTTGGCCAAGTCAATTGCTGCATTGGGAACGGATCTAGCCGCAGCCTTTTATTTTCCTCAGTTGATTTCAAGGCCTCTGTGTTCGGTCTTCTCATCATGTCGAGCAGAGTACGCTTTATTATAGTTACTCCAACTCTTGTGCTGATGCCAGATACGCCCTGCACAGACCTCAATAGAGGCTCGGGTGCCGCACGATTGGGGACGCTTAGCTGGCATAAGCATTGTATTTTCCGCCCACTTGGACCAGACCTTGTACGCATGACATGAGTCGGCAGCTCACCAAATTGTCCAGTTGTTGCTTTTGGTGGGTGCTAGCGGTGACGGCGGCCAAATGCTGGCAAGTCGGTGCGTGCATGCCGCCACCCGAACGTTGCTTTTTGCAGGTGCTAGTTTCATCCGAGTCTGGCGACAATGTGGCGGGTAGCTGGTGTCTCGCTCCGTGGCTCAGGCACCATCTCCTGCCGCATTGTGAGGCAAGCAGAGTACGTGCCCGCACACACTTTCTCCCCCATGTGATGATAATGCCCAGTAAATGAGCATTTGATCTTCCTACGCGGCCGCCAGGCTACACCAGGGCACGTTACAACATATTCATCTGTTCGCCTGTTTTACAACTAGACACCCGGCTCCGGCCGCAATCGGCTCGCAGAGTCCCATACCCTGCAATAATAGCGGGCCTGTGGCATGTTTTGGCCTCCACGAACTCGGCCGCTATCAAGAACGTCTTAATTGGACACTTTGGCAGCGCTCCAACGGGATCGCAATATCTGTCGAGGCTTGGGCGAAGGATGCGTGGGAGCGTTCTGGGGACAGTACTTACGGCGCCGAATCCAACAGTCCCCATGTCTTCAGCCGGCCATTCGGCATGAACGAGTGAGTACTTGGTCTACGACAATGTCCTCTGCTGCATGGTGTATCGTTTTCTGGCGCGAAAGTCGGCAATGCCGTTTTCTGCGCAAACACCATGATTCAATATCTGGAAGGCATGCATTGCCGTGCTTAAGTTGGCGAATCGCCTATGTGACCGTGTGAGACGTAGTACAGGACAGTGACAGGTCATTCGTCAAGAATTGGCGGCATCCTCGCTGCCTAGCATTCAAATCCGGCAAGGAAGGTACATCCTTCACAATTGTGCATGTGGATGCGGATATTTCCCGCGAATCCCCAGCTGTCCAGTTGTGGCGTCGTCAACGAAGCGGAGGGGAACCTACTGGTACGTAGTTCGCTCGCCGCAAACCGCCGAGCGACCAGCCTCGCCCTCCGTCGTCAGCACATGCTAGTAGTAATAGCTGCATTATATGGCAATAGAATGAGCTGATTTTCGGACGGCCAGGAACAAGAGAGAGGGAGAGGTGCAAGCCACCGCCTTAAGCTACCCCCCGTTTCGACCCTGGTGCGCAGCCAAGAAGACGAAAGAGAAAATTCGGGACTGAGTTTGCTGGTATATGTTAGCAATGCAACAGGATGCAGTTGCACACTTGACTATATCGAGCAGCTCGAACTGGTCATTAGCGTCGGCTGGCCGCAGCAAGCTTGCTCATCATGAACGGCAACTCCACACCCTCTGCTGATCATTCACGGCATCTCTGTTTTTAAATCTAGCTGTTGCTTTCCGAAAAAGAATAATTGCGCAGCCCACATCATTCCACTGCCTTGCGGCGCCGAATCTCACAATGAGCAAAATAGTCCCACAGCAAAGGCTCACCGAGTCCCCAAACTGTCTCCTGCAGATTCTCTGAGTCGTGCAACGTTGACAGGATCACACTAGTTCCGTTTAAGCCACTTGCTCCAGCCTGCGGCGACAACAAGTGAAAAAAGAACTCTTTTTTTGTCGTGCTCTTGTTCCTTTCTCTTACTGCGCAGAAAGCGGGTGTAACGCTCCACCCCCAACCGAACTAGCCCCGAGTTTGATGCCAGCCACGGAAGGAGACTGGCCAAAACAGCACACCTCCATTGGCTCAAAAAGGGTATGCATGGCGGGGGGCGAGAAGCCGGACGCCTGTGGTGAATAGCTCAGTGCCGACGCCATACTCTTGTGGGAAGCTGGCTTCCTGAGCGAGGCCATACTATGTAGTAAGAGATGGCGGGGTGAGGCGTTGTGGCTTGAGGGTCCTGGGCACGAAGATGCGCCTCTTCTTCAGCTGAAAAGGAAAGCATAGCAAGCTGCAGACTCGTGCCTTTAACGGGCAGTTTCTGCTGGAGTTGATCTTTCTTTCTGGTAGGGTTGCGAACAGGTATTCTGATGGACTTGCTGCGCATACCCCTGCAAAAACACCCGATGGTTCCTATTCGGACCCCGATGTAACTTGATCAATGCAACTCAGCTCTTACAAAGTTGTGTGAGAGGAAACATTTTAACTACCGCGTGATTTGCTCCTGCGAAAGTATAAATGATGTGGGAGGAAATCCGACGACACAATGGCAGTGCGACTTGGCGGGCCACTTTTAGAATGCGTGTCCGCACTGATTGTTTGACACAGCTGCAAATCAAGTCCATCATTACCCACAGAATGCAGAGTGTTCGGGCTGATGCGAGGGACTGAGTCGCTTGAATACCCAGATTTCGAGAAATGATCAGTACGGAACGACAGTATCACCTCCAGTTATGGAAAACGATGAAGACGGCTGGTACCACAAAGACGGCATCAAGGAGAGACCAGGATTCGAAAGTTTACTTGTTCGGCTGTTTAAGAACAGCTTTGCCTTTCAGGACTTTCTAGTTGGCGGTTTACTTTGCGCCTTGACGGTCTTGCCAGTTTCGTCTACGTCTGATTCGGTCCCATTCACAGCCAAGACTCGCTACTTTGTTGAAACTGAAACATGCATCAACCCGTCGGATTCCATGTAGAACGGTTATCCTGCATGTAGTGACTGAAAGAATCGATGGGCATTGTTGTATCGCGGGGCTGAACAGTAAATGAACCACCGACAGTCAGTTTCAAACAGTTACTTTTGGAAAGAGAGCTGTAGATATTTCAGTTCCCAAGGCAGCAGTAGCACTATATTTTGGAGAACGCAATTGCATGTTGAATTGAAGCAGATCAATCTTTATTCTCTTGAATAGCATTCTCTCCGTCCTCTTTGATAGCAACGTCGTAGCTGAGATAAATGATCAAATACCGTAGCAAGTGACCTTTATTGTCGCAAACTCCCTGAATTCATCTACATACAGTACGAATAGGGCTTTCTTTCCCCATATTCAGTCAATTTGAACTACAGACCGGCACGGTGTCATGATGAGCTCAGGAGACAACCCAGACGGAAATACGGTATGAATTGAGTGCCACAGATGCGTAGACAGTGTGAGTTAGCAGCAATCGGCAACGCAGTCGTAGCGGATGAGAAGGAGAAAAAAAGCAGCACTTCAAATGTGGACGAGCTCGGCGCGACCATATGAAGTGCGAATGAAGATGCAAATTTGCGCCGTAAATGCCAAAGCTGGTAAAGGAGGAGAAAGGCGAGGGAGGCTTATATTGGCAAGACAAATTCGGGATAGCGATGTGCCAAGTCATTGACGAGCTATTGTCAGCGTCCTTTTGTTTTGAAACGCGGTATACCGTGGACTTGAGCCCCGTGATTACCAACCCATGCGGCAATCCCCAACCCTTCACCGTCACGATCCAACCGTCGGTATCCTCGAAAAATTTGCGGCACCACGACGTAAGAACCGCCGAGCAAGCTTGCCCTCGACGGCCGCAACTATCAACAACACCTCGATGACGGCAATAACGCTCTACCGCGGCTGATGTAGGAGGAACATGTCCTTGATGAAGCCGGCGCTCAGATAGCCGGCACGAGGCCACACACCACCACGCCGGCCAGCCCTGGCAACGTTAGCTTCGCCGTGAGTTCTTGCACATGATGACGGAGATGCTGCCGGCGACTGCGGCACCAGTGTGCAGTAATGGGACGAGGTCGGTCATCCAGCAGGCGGATAGCGCCGGCGGAAGGTGACGGCGTTTAGCAGCTCGGCTTTAGTTCTCTGGTGGGTGGACACTTGGAAGATGAAAGCCACGGTTGTTCGAGCTCGGCAGATGCAGGTCAAGATGACGAGCTTTCTTTCCCACCAGCCAGTTCCGAAAGACACATCGCTGGTTCCGTCACTGGTCTACTATGTATTGGGCCCGAGAATACCTATCAGCATGGTTTATGAGATTATTGCTCGACCGAGGAATGGGTAGACATTGTCGCGAGAACGATTTTCGTGTGCTTCATGTGAATGGGTCTCCAGCTCTTTTAGGATTTCGACCGGAAGTTGCTGCGGCATTGCGATCTGTGGAATGACCTCAACTGGGCTGAGAACTGTCCAGCAGTGCTGTGGGAACGAGCGGGCCTACATTAATTGTCAGAAATAGTATCCTATCGATTGGCACAGGACTCCTGTTCAGTTACTGGATCTCGATAATTCGCTGGCTTGTTTATTGAGTGAAGTCAAGGGTGAGAATTCGCATTACTTCGTGGCAGCGGCGCGACCTATCAATGAACCTCAGTAGAGCCTCGTGAACATGACTAAGAGACTACTTGACATTCACACAGTGGAGGTAGTCCATACAGGCTTCAAGTGTCTTGAAGGTTCGAGTGGCCTAATAGCACGGCTGCTTTGTCGTTAGGCTCCATCGTGCTCGCACTGACTGGATATGGCACACTGCCGCAGCTGCGTATGAAGCCTCGCCTGGTTCAAAGAGGAACGAGAATCCCCCCTTTTGCACGCAAGTCGCGGTTCATGGCAAAATTCGTGCGTGATAACAGTACATACAAAGGGACGGATCCGGTGACGTGTTGGGACGTAACCCGTGGTAGAGCTCCGAGTTTGTTGGCAGAGCTCCCCTGACTATGTCTATAGCCCAACCTTCCACGAGTCATTGAAGAGTTGGCCTTGCGGAAGGGCGGTCTTTGCTCGCAGCTGCTTACTCACAGTTTGTTTTGATCTTCGGTAGCCGTCTCTCGTCAAATCGCATGTGATGAACAAAAACCGCAGACTATGCAGCGTGCGTCGGGTCCCAGTCCAAGTATGTTGTAATTTCATCCGGGGTTTGCAAGCCGCACCCGACGCTCAGACTGTGGGACCTTGCAGAATACTGAAAACCACCATGGCCAAAAGAGAAACACTTGTTGCAAATCGGGATCCACAGAGCTATACGTGTATGGTGTAGTCCATCCTAACTTCCGTAAACCCTAATGCTCGATGAATACGAGCATGAGCGATCATGAATCGGTGTGTCGCTCCTTGCTGAAGAAGATATAAATGAAAGACATACTATCCACGCAGATGTCCGAGAGCGCGACTAAGCCCACTCTTTCATCGACGTCCTGGCGCGCTGGTTGGGATTGTTCCTGGTTAATCAAACAGGGGGGGATGAAGATGCCCACCGTGCCGCCCTGGTGGAGGTGGAACGCAGCCTGATTGTCACTAGACTAACACGGAACCCGAATGGCTGGCGGGCCATATGGTGTGATTTGAGATGTACTGAGTAGGCCAACATGGAGACCAGGGTATTTCTTCCGCTTTAATTGAGAACGCGCTTGCCGCTGTTCCAGAAAATGAGGGGGCTGTCTTACCAGAAGGGTTTTGATTGCTGCCAGAATGGTGGGCAGGGCAGATCTTTGCAGGCCAACTGGACACTTATCTGTGTGTTTTCCTTAAAAAAGGAAAGAAACTGCCCCTTCTTTATCCCTTCCATCGTTCTTGCATGTTTCCATTCGCTTACAAGAAAAACAAAAGCAAATAGACCCCAACCTCTATCACGATGGCGCTTACGAGCCGGGGTGTGCGCATGATTGCCATTGTGACAGTGCTGGTCTTTCTGGCGACTGCTGCGGTGGCTATGCGCTTCTTGGCGCGCAAGAGACTACGGATGAAGCTGGGAACGGACGATTATCTATGCCTGGTCGCTCTCATATGTTTATGGGGCATGTTGATAGAACTCTGTCTTTGTGAGTTTCTCCTGCACAATGCTCTCTCTACCAGCGCAAACATGCGGATGTAGACTAACAAGCCTGGTGTTTCCAAACGCTAGGGTGCACCATTGGCGGCAATGGAAGTCACATCTGGGTGCTTGACACCGAGACGAGGCTCAACTTTGGAAAGGTACAAGAGTCTGCAAATATTTGAGGAATCAGCCTGGCCATCACGGCATCAATGCTAACACACTTGGTAGATTTTCCTCTCCAACCAGTTCACTTACTTTCTCCTGTGCCCAGCGCTCAGAATATCAATCGTGTGCTTCTACCGACGGATCTTCGCCACGCAGACATTTCAAAGGGTGTCCGCCGCCATCATGTGGCTAATCGGCCTCTGGGGTGCCGCCATCTTCCTGGTCTGTGCTCTGCAGTGTCGGCCGTTGCGCGGCTACTGGGACAAGCGCGTCGACGCGAAGTGCATAGACGGGAACCGGTTTTTCATTGTCAACCAAGTTTTCAACGTCATCATGGATTTCGTCTTACTGGCTCTGCCTCTGCCGATTATTCTGAGGTTAAACAGATCATGGCGCGAGAGGATCGCCCTGGCGGGCGTGTTTGCGCTCGGAGGCTTGTGAGTTTACATTTCCCATAAGTGTGATGCTGTTTTTCTTTTTTGCTTCGCTAATTCAGCATCAGTGTTTGCTTTGCTAGCATTTTTCGCATCGTCGTTCTTTTCTACATCGATGCCAACGATACTACCTGTAAGGTTTTGTTAAGAAGATTGCTAGTGTTCCAAGTTTGTACTAACACAACTTGTGTCCAGACACGGTGTATCAAGCGACATTGTGGACGCATATCGAGCCTTCTGTAGGCATGATTTGCTGCTGTCTTCCTTCTATTCGGGGTCTCTTTCCCGCTTTTCGCTTCACAAAGAACAGTTCGCAGGGAACGTCCAAGTTCTCACAAGGCGCGTCAGCGAACCATGACATTACAACTTCGAACCAAACGAGGTCATCATATGTCAAGATGGCAGGTATGGGTTCTTCTAGAGCAGAGAGCGATGAGGAAGACTTGGTTCCCAAATATGAGCTCGAAGAGTACGAACGGGGAATCACAGTACAGACGGACATTGTCATCAGGCATGCCTCGAGTCCTGCAAAGGATATGAAAGCGTGGCGAGGCGCTGTGTAAATACTCGTTCATCCTTCTATTCGCGATACCAAACTATTTATATTCAATTAATCAAGTGAAATCGAGAATCTTCGTGAGATGTATATAAAGGTTGCTTTAAAGCACTTCAAACCTGAGCACAAACAGCCGGTTCACGATCTAATTTATAATCACGATGGGTTTTTATTTGAAGATCTGAAATCAATCTCATACGATATTATTTGAAATGCAGTCAACCAGCAACAAAGCATTCCACATTGGTCTACTGGAAGTTCAAGCTGATCAGGACCTAATTAGGAACTGGGGCAAAGTGGCCACACAAGCACATGCCATTTAATAAATGCGGGATATGCCGGGGGTTGTCACTGTGGTTTCCCATGGCGCACATGGACTCGCTGGGATGGATTTTGGTGTTGGGCAAGTCAAAAGCTGCTGTCACAACCGTGCTACTTTGCCCCGAATCCTCGGCCATTTCCCATCGAGCGCTGCATGGGACCATTCTAGGACTGGCGGCGTTGGGCATCTAATAGTTGTTGAAAGCTGCAGGCTGCTGGTGGACCCTGATAAAAAGCCCGTTATCCCGGCATGTATTTACGTATATGTATGGATCCCCCCTCTGTATATTGCATTTAGTTGGCGTTTTCTTTGCCGCTTTTTAAACGGCAGCCTTCACCCATCTTGCAACCCACCAAGCCGCCCACACAACGATACTTTGTACTTGGCATCAGAAATCAGAAAAAAATGAGCACAACTTCACAACAGGTGGTCGTCCCGCTGCTCATCGACGGCAAGGAGGAGTCCGGCCCCGCAACTTTTGACGTCGTCAGCCCGTACACGGGCGAGCCCTGCTGGTCCGCCGCGGCGGCGACGGAGCGGGATGCCGCGCGGGCGGTCGACGCCGCCGCCGCCGCCTTCCCCGCCTGGTCGCGGACCAAGCCCACGGCGCGCCGCGACATCCTGCTCCGGGCGGCCGACATCCTCGAGAGCCGACTGGAGGAGAACGCGGCGCACATGCGGACGGAGATGGGCGCCGACGTGGGCACGTCGCAGTTCTTTGTCGTGCCGCTCAGCATCCGCATGCTCCGCGACGTGGCCGGCCGCATCACGTCCATCTGCGGCAGCGTCCCCACGGTGGAGGAGGACGGACAGAGCGCCATTGTGTTTAAAGAGCCCATTGGTGTCGTTTTGGGGATAGTTCCCTGGTACGTCACGACCAAAAGAAATTGGTGCAAGGAATCAAGATACTAATCACAGTCAAAAAAAAAAGGAATGCACCATACGTCTTTGGTATCCGATCCGCGGCGTGCGCCCTCGCGGCTGGCAACACGACCGTGCTGAAGTCATCGGAGCTCTCGCCTCGCTGCTACTGGGCCATCGGCCGCGCGTTTCAGGACGCTGGGCTGCCGGCGGGCTGCCTCAACATTGTGTCGTGCGAGGCCACGGCGGCGCCGGCCGTGGTCAACGCCATGATTGAGCACCCGGCCGTCCGCAAGATCAACTTTACCGGCAGCACGGCGGTCGGCCGCAAGATTGCCGAGGCGTGCGGCCGGAACCTGAAGCCGTGCCTGATGGAGCTGGGAGGCAAGAACAGCGCCATCGTCTGCGCCGACGCGGACCTGGCGCTCGCCGCCCGCAGCATCGTGGCGGGTTCCTTTTTGAATGTGAGTCCGCCGCCCTTGCTGACCGCATACGAGTCCTTCACATCAGTGTCTTGTACTCCCTCGCCAGTTTGTTCATGCTAATCACTTCAATAGTCTGGTCAGATTTGCATGTCGACGGACAGGATCCTCCTGCATGCGTCCGTGGTAGACAAGTTTGTCGAAGCGCTGAAAACCGCCGCAAGCCCTCCGAGCGGCGACGCTGCGCCCGAGCGGCCGACAATCGTCTCGGCGGCGTCCAAAGCACGCGTGGAGCAAATCATCGCCAGCGCACTCTCGTCCGGCGCGCGTGTCCTGCTGGGATCCGGAGCCGGCGAGGGCCAAGACGCGGGCGTGCGCGTCACCCCCACGATCCTGGACAGCGTCGACGAGAAGATGGCCGTCTGGAACGACGAGTCTTTTGCGCCTCTGGCGGCGTGCATGACGGTCGACAGCGACGACCAGGCCGTGGCGCTCGCCAACCAGGGCGGCTACGGACTGTCTGCCTCCGTCTTTACGGAGGACCTGCGAAAGGGCCTAGCCCTCGCCAAGAAGATTGAGTCGGGGTAGGTCAAGTCCGTCTATGTATGGCGAGTCTTCACTTTACTAACTGCACCGCAGGGCTGTGCACATTAACAGCATGACGATTCACGACGAGCCCGTACTTCCCCATGGCGGTGTCAAGAACAGTGGTTGGGGCAGGTTCAACGCAAACATGGGTCTTGATGAGTTTCTCGTTACGAAAACGGTGACGTGGAAGGATTGATGAAAATGCATGTCCAAGGTCAACATCACGTTCGCAAGAGAGCTGTATAGATTCAAGCAATTTGACTGTGCTGCTGTGCCTTGGTCCGTCTTATCGCAAGTTCTGATAACTCAATTTCCATGGAATGCCTCATCTTGCTTTAAACGTAAGCTCCAATTTGGAGGCTTCCAGCGTAAAATGATCCTTTAGCCCATTCTTAAAGTCGTCGCTGTCGAACCCCGAAGCCAGCTCAACATTGAAACGCTTCAAAACCTCGACGGCAACCTGTCGCACCTCTAGCAGAGCGAGCTGTTTTCCAACACAAGAATATTTTCCTGTGCATAAACTCTCAGCAGTGTTCGAAAATGTTGCCAGGAAGAAACGATGTAATGGACTTACCAATCGAGAACGGATGAAACACAGATCGGTCTTTGATGAGCTCAGGCTTGGTGGTCCAACGTTCGGGAATAAAGTCGTTGGGCTGGGTGAATGCCTCTTCACCTGCGTTTTTTTATTAGCACATCCAAAGTTTGACAGAATGTCGTCTGTACAGCTTACTTCTATGTACAGTGTACGTGGGAACCTTGACAAGGGTGTTTCCTGGGAGGAAGGCATCGCCCACTTGGAGACCTTCTGGTGGCGTGACCCTCTGCGTGCCAGAGGGAACAGGAGGCCAGAGTCGCAGCGTTTCGTTGATGCACGCCTGCAGGTAGTCCAATTTAGAGAGAAGCGTGGCGTCAGACTCTTCGTTCTCTGTGAAGTACGCGTCAATCTCGTCCTGCAGCTTCCTCTGCACATCTTTGTGAGTTGACAGCTCGTAGAATAAGTCAAGCAGAGTCACGCCGACAGTGTCGCTGTCCGTTTTTTTTTAGCCACAGTGCATCGTCGCGTTCGCCAACCCTCAGTCTTACCTCCCAGCGACGATGATCAAAAACATGTCTCCCTCGAGGATTCGATGCTGCCTCTCAGTCAGCTCTTCATATGTCGGGTAGTCCTTCAGGATGGTGGAGAAGAGTGTGCGCCAGCCGGTAGGTTCTTTCTGTTCAAAGGTTAGCACAGAAATCTTCATGCGGGCTGCCATCGCTGTACCATTTGCGACTTGAGCTGTGGGCGCAGCCATCGTAGAAATTGGTGGTATTCCGCGTTGAGCACGGGAATCTGCTTCATCAAGATGTAGAACCACGGAACGTTGGAAAAGAGACCAATCTTGTCCACACTCTTCTGGATAAGCTCCATGTAGTATGTCTTGTTTCCCGTCGCGAGCAGGTCAAAGGAGCGCCCAAATGCCATCCATCCCATGACCTCGAAGCTATACAGGTTAAACCACTTGGTAGCGTCAAAAGCTTTATCCTCGCTGGCCTTGATTTTCTCCACGAGGGCCTGCGTGCTCCGCGCCACGATGGGGGCATAGTCGCGAAGTGCTTCTTCGCATCAGCTTTCGCACGGTGCATGGTTTACTGGTTCAAGATTCTCGTACCTGCAGAGTTGAGTCCGCGATCCCACGACATTCGCTGCTGAGTGTGAGAGGCCGGGTCTCTGTTCGTGTGTACTGAGCGTTGCGGCCGAGAATGCTCGTACCACGGGCCTTTGCGACACTTTGACTTGGGGCCGTGTATGGCCTGCACTGCTTCCAGCTTTGCCACTGAAAGCGAAGAAGGGCCTATTTGCAACAGTCAGCATGCCGAATTCAGATATTGACTCTCCAGAACGAAATCACGGCCGAAGCTTACCCGTTCGCACGATATCGCCGTGCTGCTCGTGAAGCTGCTGCACTTCCTTGTATAGCTGAGATCGCTTCGACAGCTTGACCACGTAAAAGTTGAACAGCCGTGCCGAAAATGGCCCCGGAAAGCGGCACAAGGCGTGGAAGAAGGCTCTGTAGACCAGCATGCTGGAGAAGAGACCCGCGAGCGCCGCGAGCTCGAGCGTCGTCGCGGCTCGCAGCGCCGTCTGCCAGTCGTACGTGAAGGAGGGGCTGCCATGGAGGGCAGCAGCCAAGGCAAAATTCAACAGCACGGCACCGACGACGATGTCGCGACCATGGTTGTCCCACTCGCCGCGGCTGAAGACGAGCATCTGGGCCGCCACGCCGGCGCCAAACGCGAGGAGATGGTTCATGACGAAGCGTGTACCTGTAAACTGGAAAGAGCTCCTTTGATTGCAGAAAAGGAGGGGTAACGGACGAAGACTGCTGTATTTTTCCGAATAAGAGAAAAAAAAAGACACCCTGCATTAAATATGCAGCATGCAGACCTTTTGTGTGACCCTAGTCTGGATGTGCATGCATCTCACGCCCCCAGTCTAGCACCCCTGTGAGGAAAGCACCAGCGGTGACCGCCACCCACTTCCCCAGTGAGCATAGTCAATGAACAATAGAGATTTACTAACGTCTAGCGCCTCATACGTCAAGTAGGACATGCTAGATGGCGGAAAAGATCAGTAAGAAGCCTGGTATCAAGTCAGGCTGGGACGAAAGGAGACGAAATATTTCCACATGCTTCAAATTAAGCTGGAGGCAACCAGGCAGGATCCCATTGGATGCGTTAAGGCTCCAGCGAGGTCACTCGCAAGGATGACGGCCAATGGTAGCATCATAAATCTGCGATACTTGTAATTTGGTGGCAACTCCCAGCACACTGATGTACTGCTAGCGTTTACAAATACACTCGAATACCGCCAAGCAAGGGTTAGTTATACCTGAATCCCAATGTACCTTCAGTGTACGTCCTGGCCAGTGGGTAAATTGACCTGCTGGAGCCTTAACGTATCCAAAGGGTTGAGGGCCGTTTGGGAGGAAAAGGAACAGAATGAGGCTGGCGAGGCTCTGTCGAGATGCGAAATGCATTTCAGCACATGGCGAAGAGCTCGTGGAAGCGATTGTTCACCACCTGCTGCCCGTGCTCGATATTGTTCCGTGAGAGTGTAGCTTTTTCACAGTGAACCTGGATCTTGCCTCTTTGCATGCATAGGTTTCTGAAGTATGCAGCATCTTCAAGCTCGCCGAAAAATAAAACCTGTCAGAACTATTCGGAAAAAAAATATTTACAACACCACTGTCATCTATTTTTTTTTTATTTTTTTTTTTCCCTCTACAGCTTGTCAGGCCTGCCAGAAAGCAGCGCTCCTGCGCGTAGGTCGCCGTCGCGGGGCTGCGCTTGAAAGTAGGAAAACCTGACGCGCAGAGTATCGACGAGAAAAATATGCATCTTGATTGCTTTAGTTATTCGCTTTGCACGTCTTTTTTTTTCATATAATATATAGAATCACGTTTCTAGTAGGCTGCGGCCGTTGCTGCAGCTGAGACATGGGTATGATGCGGGCGGGAGACGCGTTTCTTGACAAACGAGCCTACTTCTAAACAAGCATTGGTATTAGACGCGAATTAGCCTTAAACAAGTACCGAGCGAGAAGATAAACTCTGAGTGGCTAATACATAAATTGTCAAGCCCAGATAAGTCGATCCAAGGTCAACGGCGACCCAGCTTAAAGCCTCTAGACTCATAAGCTCGTCAGAACCTCAGTTTCGAAAAGCAATCCCACAGTTCTAATCCCATCACTTTGATCCATTTGCTGACTTGGCTGAATCGATTCGTGTACTTCTACACGCTAAGAAATTGGTATTCTGAAATCTCATTGCTTGATGGACGGGCTTTCATCTGCAAGTCATCACGAACAGTTATATTCGAGTCAGCACTGTAGTTCCCCCTTTGGCATTCATCACTGAATTCGGCCGTTGATCATGTATCTGAAAAAGAAAGCAAAATGCAAGGCCGATAGACATGCAGTAGTCGTGTGGTTAGGTGACATTGCTTAATTTCATCCCTTCCCACATTTTCTTCCCTTCCCATGTTTGCTTTTTTTTTCCTGCCCTCGTGCCCGCTATCATCGAGATCAAACTGCCGAAAGTTTAAATCAATCAATAAGGTCCTTGCGTTTGTCATTACGCGTGTCTGACACATATATCCCAGCCAGCTGTCCTGCATGTTTGGCATCGTCCCCGGGTCCCGTGCATCTCTGGACGCCAAGAACCGTTTGTATTCTGCGACGGCAACCTCTATTCCCAGTTTCCTACCCGCTTTGCACGAATATGGACATGTACATCTCACAAGATGGTACTTGAAAAGTTATGTGCATCAAGTCACTGGGGTCGTGGTTCACATTTGCAAGACATGATATCAAGCTGACTTGCCACGTCTCTGTCTATTCCCGTCGTCTTGGCCCTGTGTCTTGCAATTCTATCGTGACTGTACACGACCAATGCATCAAATCGTAAGCACACAAAAAAAAAAAAAACCGGCCCGGCGGGAACCTGCCATGTTCACGTTGTGCTTATGCTCGTTCAACTCCCTGCATATGAGAGTGCAGCTCAAATTTGGTGGCCAACGCCGGTAAAGCAATTTTATTCATTTTTTTGTATCTCATTTTGCAATTCGTCACACATGAGTAGTCATGCGGTGTCTTGGATTCGCATTAAACAAGTCCGTAGGTTCGTTTCCCAACAACGTCCAGCGATGCAAAATTTACTGGGTCTTGAAGAGGAGAATGGCGCAGTGGCCGAGGTAAAAGTAGATGAAGTGCTTCGTTTCTGCGGCGGTGATTAGCTCCTAGCTCAATGTCGGGTACCGTTGGTTGGATGTCGGTCGTACCGTGGGTGACGAAGCTGCCAAAGTTGCGGCCAACAATGCAGTGCCAGGTAGGCCCCTTGCGCTCGTCAAACTGCACATCCAAACCCGTGTTAGATCGTAAAACTCTCGGTCTTTCAAAATATTCGTCGCGTATCGGCGTCCATGTCGCGGGTTACTGACCGTGCGCTTAATGTGCTGTGCAATGTCCTGCGTGCAACGGTTAGCAGTGTCTCTGATGCGAATGCAAAGAGGGCTGTGTTGGGCATACCTTTTCAATGGTAAACTTGGCCATGGCTTCTTGAGCTGTTGTCAATGTTAGAATGCTGGCGTCACGAACCGCTGTCTGGCTGAGTAGGCCAACATACCAACTTCGATCGACTCCTGCTGCATATCCTCGGTCTGTGATTTGCGCTCGGTTAGTCGCCCGCCCTGCTTCGTCGCAGCATATTCGGCATCGGATGAATCCTCACCATATCGGCAGACTTGATCTGAGCTATGGCGGAGCTGTTAGCCGTCGTCCCACCTTGGCTATGCGCGTGCCGAGGCGGCTGATTTGGGGGGGGAGGAGAGTTCGTTTGGGATCCTACCTTCAAGCTTCTCCCTGGCGACAGGGGTTTCGGGGCTCTTTTCCGCCATTGTATATGATTTATTGCGAGTGGTATTGTTTCTGTTCCCTTTTGTGAGCGTATGTCCGGGCGAGGTGTCTCGAATCAGCTTCGGCTGTTTGTTTGCGCGGTCGCGAAGAGAAAAAGGCGGGCAGCTGTTGTTCCCCTTGAATATTGGATTGGCGGTCACACGTACGAAGGAGGATGCGTCTAGAGCTTTGCGATGGTATGAGTCGACTAGGACAAGAAGAATTCCGTTGTATTCTTTGAAACGTCTCGGCGTTCGATGGGTGTAATGCAGGCGGTCGTGGTTAAGGCAGAGAGAGTCTTCCTATCGGTGGGCGTTGGAACCTTGGTCGTCGCGTCCACCAGCGCGGCGAGCGCATCGACAGAGCTCAGAGTGGGCACTTTGGGCACTTTGGGCACCTTCTCTCGACGCTGGTTCGCCCGCTGTCGCTGGGCTGTTGCTGGTGCGCGCCTGCCAGAAGCCAAAGCAGAGCTGCCCCTGGTGCCTTGGACTTTTGGTGGGGAACCCCGCGGAGCCGCAGAATACAGCGCCCGAGGCCCTAATACAAGACCCAACGGGCGCTGTGGCAGCAAGGCATCTGTGTTAGTACTAAGGCTGCTGTAGCTGGCCAGTGGCCACTAACAGCAGCCCGATTAGCATGCGCAAAGGTGAGCAAGGCATTCATCAAGAGTTGGATTGGAAGTGGCCACTCTTTTCTCTTTTATGCAACGGGGCTCACCTCCTTTTACGACCGAAGTACTCGATAGGTGGCCAGTGTTTCAACTGCCATGTTTGCTTTCAATACTAATGGCCAGTCGATCGCCTACCAACCTCAGCAGGCTTGTCCACATAAACGTAGTCCACGCTCCCACACGATGGTTGTTGATCACGCTACATTACTTTTGATTCTCGTCACTATTTTCAGACACTACTGGTAGATCAGACCCTTTGATGATCATGCTGATAGGTGCTCAGACATCGGCATCTTCCAGATCTTTCGTGGGGTCATATACAATGCCCATCTCGAGAACCGACGTCATACCTAGGGTAGCTCAGTCTGCCTACCTAAGCGAGACCCCGGCGCAGAGCGAGCAACAAAAAGGTAAGCATATATAAAATAATATAAATCCATGAAAATGCTTTGCAAAATCAGAGTGGCTGTACCGTTTCATATTCGTGACTCGGGATTCTAGATGCCGTGATATAGCTACGATGCTCTATTAAAATCACATGGCGCTGTAATTGGCCAGAAACGTTGCAGTACCTCGACAAGCAGCTGCCAGAACGGAAATGAGGGCAACACGATGAAACAATCATTATAATACCAGTCTTGGTGTTAATAATGACTCGATGTGACTTGATAAAGCCCGCTGATTACAAAGGGGGCGTGTGCATGTGTAAGAAAAAAAGTTCGATAAAAAAAAAAGTTCGATACACAGCCACCATTCTCCAGCGTCGTACCCCTTGCGAATGCCAAGCTGTGGCAACAGTAGACGAAAACCAGAAAACCCCAGCGGAGAAGATGCCCTTGTCGTAAAACGCCCTGTTTTAGCAAAAGATGTATTAATTCCTCCACGGAAAAATTGACAAGCCCAGCACATTACCCTGACACGCATGTCCCTCGATTGCTCGGAACCCCGCCTTTGGCGTAATACGAGATATCAATGCCGTTGGGGGGGCGGCTGCGTCGTAATACGAGAATTTCTTGGTGGCGGGCTGGCTGGCGCCGCTGCAGGGCTACATTGTGTGCATGACGCCAACGAGGTAGGAGGGGGGGGGGGCTTTGTCTGCACGCCACGCCCGCGTAAAGGCTGTGGCGCGCTTGATGTGAGGGGATCCTGGAGGATGAACATGTTCAAGATCCATGTTGCTATTTTGGTGCATGGCATGAGTAGAAACGTTGCAGGCAAGGCCATGTCGCAGATGGTACACGTACATTTGTAGATCAGGAAGCTCGCTACCAAATCAGTCATGTTTATTGATAGGATGTACTACCAAATCAGCCATGTTTATTGACAGAATGCGCTGGTGGGTTCAAAATAGTTGAAACCAAAGTAAAACATGTCTAAATTACCGATTGATATAAACATTAAACCCTTGCCGTCATGAGAACCATGAGAACCATGAAAAAGTGAACAAGTGGGTAAAAAAAGTTGAACAAAAAACTCCAGTGACCCAATGCCATAACAACTCCAGTCTATCCAAAAATCAAGCTCCTTATTCTACAGAGACAGCAAAGTCGGGGCAGTAAAACGTCACGTTGGACGGCGCGTCGTACGCTTCGGTACCCATGCCAAAGGAACCTAGGTAGGCTTCCGAGGTCGGAAAGTTGGAATCCGCGGTAGTGAGAATGTAATTGACTAGCGGGTAGACGTCTCCGTGGAACTTTTCGGTAACCTGCTGGGCCTTCCAGGTCATAACGTACTGCTTGGTTGAGGGATGCTTGTCAGCCCACAGATCGCTGCGAGATTGGTTAGCATGGTCGCGTACGACCAGATGTGAAACGAATCCTAGGGGGAGGGGACTCACAAGGTAACCGGCGCATTGGTGGTGGTATCGTTTAGGGTCATCGTCTTCCTGATAGACGTCGAGTCTTGACCAATGACGTGGGCCGAGGGGCCAATGGCAGCAAACCAGATCATGATTTCCCATGCAGCTTCTACGTTATCCTTGGAGGTATCTCTGTTCTTGTCCGCAAACATATCAATGGCGACGTTGGTGTTGACCTGCTGGGCGCCGAGGGAAGCCGCCTGACTGGTTGTCGAATTCTCGCTGCCCAAGACGTAGGTCCATTCGAAATCCACAAAGAGCTTCTTGATCGAGTCGAGCTTCTTGGGGAAGATCTCCTCCAGCTTGACGTTGGCAAATGCATGCACGTTGTTCTGCTCTGCGGGCGCAGGTTTGTACTGCCAAGTGACGGAGAACGGAGGAGCCTTTTCCGGCTTGGAGTAGGAGCCGTTGTTGTTGAACGCGACCTGGAAATCGGCCGTGTTAGCTTTCGAGCTGTGCAAGGCCAAGTTGACACGGTGCGACGCTGTGGTGCGACGGCATATGCCGTGGCAGCAGGCGAGAGGGTCGTCTAGACTTACATTCATACACATGCCACTCTTTTGGTTGTTGGTAAGGCCCCATTGGTTAGGGTTGACTGCGTGGTAATGATTAGCACCAGGGTGTCAAGAGGGATAGGCTGGATGGAGGGATCAGAAGGACGAGGAGGAAGCGAAAACGGGACATACATGTATACTGCTGCTGGCCCTTCTCCCAGAAGTAGCGCTTCGGGTTGCCCAAGTCGGCAAACTGGGTGCACACCGTCTCGAGATCGACATTGTTGTCCTTGTTCTTGGGCATTCCGCCGCCGCCAGGGCTGCCGAAGCCACCATCGCCGAGAACGCTACCCGAGTGTCCGTCTTGCCTGTGCTTGTTTTGGATCGGGAAGAGGACGCCGAGCGTGATGGCGATTGGGATGATGAGCATACAAAAGCTCAGAATCCATTTGTAGCCGAAACCCATGGCGACGATGTTTGACGAAATCAGCACAAACGAGAGTCGACGTGGTGCCGCAGAGACACAGAGAGAGAGACGGTCGGTCGAGGTGTGTAGTTTTAGGCGATTCTCGATGTTGTTTCACAAGTAAATTAAGGGCCCTCCCGCGAGGAAGAGCAGCCGAGAGTGACAGTGAGAGCTTTTTTGGAACAAGTAAAAGGGCAAGAAAAGAGTGGATGGAGTGTGTTGCCTCCAAAGAGCGTCTCGTCTGTCCGAATGGCTTTGCGGCGCGCCAAAGAGGGGACAAGGATGGGCAATGCAGGCGCGTTTGGGTCGGACGGTCCTTTTTCTTGGTTTCTCGACCGGGAACGGAGGGGCGGTCGTCTTTGTTTTGTTGGCAAAGGTACGGTATGGTATGTTGTGGCGAAGATTTGCCAGACTTGATGGATGAGACCGAGAGCGAAGAGCAGCCGTGTGGAACCCAGAGTCGCGCAAGGAAAAAGAGAAGAGAAGACGGCCTGTTCGGGCGCTAAAGCAGGGATTGCAGGGATTGGACCAGTCAGTGGCAGTGTGGGAGGAGGTGGGCGAGGTGTGCGTGGTGTGAGAAGTGGGAGGAGTAACTTGGAGGCGTGGGAATTGATTTTTTTTTCGGTATTTCTTTTGCTTGCAAGAAAAGGTACCTGGAGCGAGGTACAGGCGCTGGAGCAGGTACCTGAGGGAAGGGCGAGAGACCTGAGAGCGGTTCTTCAGTGGAGGCGACCAGCCATTAGTTGGATTTGGGGGCAGCGCAGGGCAGTGGAGAGCGCTGGCTTGTGGTGTGGCAGTGGCAGCACCAGTGTTTACAGTGGTGGTAGCAGCAGTGACACCGGCACTGACACCAGGCAGAGAGGTTCGCCAAAGATGCTAATTAGTTGCTGATATGTGATGTGGTGGTGGCAAGGCGTCTGGGGTGCTGGCGATACCTTGGTTCTGGTATTAAGTGGCCAGTTGCCTGTTTGCAGTGGGTTGCAGCAGGTTTCAGTAGGCTTCCAGCGCTGTGCAGGCCCGAGACAAGGGACAGACGCGAGCCGAAAAGAGAAATGAAGAAACCACTACGTGTGTAATGCTCTTGATGAGCTGGTCTAACTTCTACTTGGACCAGCTGCAAAGTACCACATCGGTTGCAAGGCAACTCGTCATCCAACCAACTGACCAAGGCTGGCATCACGTACAGAGGATTTCCCTGTAGGGATTAGGTGGACGGATATCGAGCACGTCCTTTCCGCTTTCGGGTCTGCCGGGAAAGCTCTGGCATGTGCAGTGTTTCCCCTGATGAGCAACTCAAAAGATAGATCTCGAGTGTCCTCTGCTCTTGCCTGGGTCGTAGCGCGAAGCTCTTTTTCCGTACACAGGCGTGGAGGGGGAGGGCTCCCGAAAAAAGAACGATACAGGGGCAGCAGCAAAACCTTTTTTTTTAAAGTGTGCAGCGAATAATGCCTTGCTGGCAATCTGATCCAAAAGGGACCGAGCGGGAACAAGAACAATAGTCCCCAGGGTCCAATCAAGTCTACACAGTCATGCTCAAGATCAAGGAGCAAAACCTTGCAAGCGGAGAGGTTTTTTTGGCCCTAAGGCAATTAAAAACAAAAGTCAATCCAAAAA